>JAYMFT010152311.1:0-26635 GCA_038088735.1 Panulirus argus
CTCTATATTTCAATTAGGGCCCGGCCTTGATGTGGACTTTTGTCCATGACTGGAGCCTTCAACATAAAAAAAAAAAAATGTTGTTTAGTGAGGATGATTAGCTTTATCCTCCTCCAGAAGTGGGGATGAACCCCTCTTAAAATAAGAAATCCTCATCTCCAACAGTGTACAGTACTGTATTTGATGTTTATTTACTGTACTAATGTACCATTAACACGATGTTTATTTTTTGGTAGGCAGTATGTATTCATAGGTCAAAATGAAATATAGGTTTTCTGGGGAAGCAGGGGATGGGTTTGGGAGGTATTACTATATTGTTTGTTAGGTATTTCTGATCCTTTTCATACTAAATCCCTTTCAGATTTCTGTGTGTACATAATTTCTAAACAAGTAATAGATTATATTTATGGTTTAACAGGTGGTAGTAGTGGCAGTACTCATTCAAGTAGCAGTAGTGAATCTTGTCGATCTGGGGAGCCAGTCCCTGTTCCTTCCCAGCGAGCGACGTTCCAACAGATGACTTCTTCTGGTTCCTCTGACCAGATCTCCACCACACTCCAACCAGAGTCTCCCAGACACCAGGGAGTGTCAACCAATCGCCCATCACCTCCACCACGCTCACAACCTATCAACATGCGCAGGGTGTCTGATCACAGAGCCCCTGATGTTGCATCATTGTCACCTCCAGCTGTAAGTTTGTACATGCATCTTTCTTTTGTTATACCATTTAGATTTCATTTGGATGGAGACTATTTGTTATATGTTAGAACATTTATTATCTAAGGAACTTTGATTTACCCTATAACACAGTTTCTGGGAAAGATTTACATAGTATTAACATATATTGTTCACAGATGCGATGTTCCTGGATTTTAAGTTTAAAATCTTTCTAGGTTCAGTTCACCATTGGCGATCCACCCATGGGAGGGCGTCGTAGGTCAACATCCGGTAGTTCTTATTCAACAACACCACCTACTACAGTTGCTGTCACAGGTAGGCTGTGATGTTATGTGATCCAATATCATGTAATACTTTTAATCTGTGATGGTTGAGTATTTGTGTGTTTGTGTTGTTACTAATTTGATTTAACATAAGTCTGTGGTGTTCTCACTTATGTAAGTTAGAAAATGTGTATTACTATTATGACATAAAGTTAATCTTCAGTAAAGGTAATTCCATTGTAGGAAGTTCCAATCCAGGAACCTTTTCTTTTGTCACACAGTATTACATTTCAAAACCTTAATGTACACTACTCTTCCACAAATAGGTATACATCAGCTGATAGAAGCTGTTTTCTAACATCAGTATGAGCAGTGTATATAATGGCCTTATATAATAACTTGAGGATTTCCCAGTAACACTGAATTTCCCACCTGTTTAAGTATTAGTTTGTATCAGTACTTTTACTAGTGTGCAGTGTGTGATTGGATGGACAGAGTATGAGGAAAACATTGGGGCATTTCATTTTCTTTTAAACCTGATTGTGTTTACCCATCTCAAGAAATTAGTGTCACAAACAGATCACTGAGTCTTAAAGGGAAAATCCCTGCTTGGCTTTTTTTTTTTTTATCTCCTCTTTTAAAATGTCTCTACTGGAGTGTAGGGTTTCTAGCCCCACACTCCTGCCCCTCTTAATTGCCTTCTGACACATGGGAGTTAATTGGATAGTTTTCTTTATTCCCTCTCTCTAGTGAATTTTTTAAACACATTTGCTTCTCCTGCCTCAGCATGGTAGTATCAGCAACAGCATCATACCCTCACATCTCTCTTTAAGTGTCACATGTAATGCTCAGAAACTAGACCCTACCATCCATAGACAAGTCCCACAGATTATTCAGTGGTTTACCTTGACTGCCTCATGTGCCTTGGTTCACCCCATTAACACCACACAACCTCTTATATGGCATACCACATTGATCCAGTTCATATTCTGAATCACCATCCTTTTTTCAGCGCACAGTTTGACAAGCTATTCCTCATTCTCATTTACCCTGGGTACTCCATGCTTCCCCAGTTATACCGTCAGCTACTACTTCACCCACTCCTGCATTCAAATACCCCATTATAAGGAACCAGTCCTTTGCATCAGATTTGGTGAAGCTTTCTAAAAGGAATTCTCTTTCCCCTACTCCTCTCACTACCACATATATTAGCACTATCCATCACCCATCTTTCATAGTCTTAATTTATTGTTACTCACATCAGCGTTGCATTCCCTTCCCTACAATCATTAACACACTCCCACAGCAGCACCTTCATCAGAAGGCCTTCCCTTCTTGGCTCTAGACTTTACACCAGCTCCAGACTCTACCCCTCAAACGTTCCTAAACCATTCTTCATCCTTCTTGAACTTAATTTCACATAGAACAAGAACACCCAGGTTCCTCTCCTTGAACTTAGCACTTGTCTCTCATTTATTCTGAAACTAGTCACATACACACAGAGACCCCTGCCTGAGTCTTCAAGGAACAATCTTCATTGGCTCTTTCTTTTGCTTTTGTTTTTGGAAAGTGACAGTACAGGGTGGGGAGGGTTTCTAGCCCTCTGGTTTTGTCTCCATTAGTTATCTCTTGCAACAGGCAGGAGCTGACCAAGAAGGTACTTCCGCCTGGGTGTTGAGAGGGGTAATAACAGTGTACAGTGAGCTATCACTGTACTGGTTATCATGTTTCCCATCCTGGCCCAGAACACTGTCTTTTTTTCCGCCTCATATGTGTGTGGGTTGCTTGAACTAAGTCTACAGACACAGACTTTTTCTCCGTCATTCACTTACTCTTAACAGCCTGTAACTCACACAATTTTTTCATTTCAAATTATGTTTCCTTTATCCTTACTTTGGGGGTAGGGTAATAAGAAAAGTATTTTCTGAAGGTATTTTACATAAAATCTAAAAACTAATGAGTTTTGTGTTTAGGCGTGATTAGTCTTCTGAAATTCAGTGATGCAGTTTGCTTTTGAATTGTTGAAATATGAAGTGTATTAATATTATTGTATTATTTAGCTTTCATATACAGATTTGCTTCCAGATGCTGTAGTGTGTGCTTGTAAATTTGTCTTGTTGAAATTGATTAGCTGATGTTAAAAAGTAGTAAGTAGTAAGACTGCATTGTAATAAGGGCTTTGTTGTGCTCCAGGTAACACCCAGGTGATTCCTGGAGGTCGCCTTACCCCCACCAACTCACCCTTGCGTCAGTCTGGTCGCCGCACACCCCCCTACATGCCTCCCCAGCTATTCTCAGTCCCTCCTGTGCTGCCCCCAATTTTGGGCTCTCCCACAAAATTAGGGCTTGGTCAAGATAATCCTGCTGGTGACATCTGTGGCAACACTACCAACCTGCCCCACACAGCCCCTCATCGTGCTATTACACTACCTGAGATGACCTCTGTCTCACGTGACCTCTTTCCGGGTCAGTAAGAGTTTGCCACTGTAGAATTTCTTGTATCCCCCTTGTTTTGTGTTTTGTTCTGAGTGTACAAGAGTTAAATCTCAAATTTCTCATTATACTCTTAGTATTTGTGTTATTTCTTTGCATTTTGTCCCTTCTATTGTATTGTGGGTAATGCTGATTTTTTTTTAAATGTTTCTTGAAATATCATAAGTAAGGTCAGTACCTACTTATTAAATATTATTGTTTCACCACAGGTGGTGCACAAGATATGAGTGTTGACAGTAGTGGACTGCAACGATCACGAACAGAGTCTCATCTTTTAGAATGGCAGGCTCGTGCCACCAGTCCGCCCAACCCAAGGAGACAGCTTGTACAGTATGGTCAGTCTGCACCAGGGTTCCTTGTGCATGGCACTCCAATAGGCCAGGGTGATGGACAAGACACTGTAGCTTTCTATGCACCTCCTCTTCATCAAGAAACGTTAATGGAGGTAAATATTTTTACTGGGAACATGTTTTAATAGTAATGGTAGGATTAAAGGGACATGCAGATTAAGATGTATTAGATAGGTAGTAGGACGTAGAATTAGGCCGCCAAAGAGAAAAGTTTCAGTCAGGAATTTTCAGATCACATTAGGTGTAATACTTGAAGGGTTTTGTTTAGAAAAATGCTGTGGTTAGAAGTGAGATGTTAAGGAGTGTGGGGGGAAAAAATAATATATCAGTGTTATATGCAGGGTTGCATTACTCCAAATGTGGAACATGAGATGAATTAGATGGGAGAAAATGTATGATTATGAACACAGTTGAGGATTTTTGTTGATCATAAAAGTAAAGGCTGAGAATGAGAACAGCTAGAAGTGATGAAGTAATTAAGGCAGTCTTGTGCAAACAAGGTTTATCAAATATTATCACTGAGGGGGGAGAACAGTGGCAAACATGGAGGAGGTGAATTGTAAGATTTAGGATCCAGAAAGGGGGAAACAAAGTAGCTGATGATATGGAGGGAAAGTGTGTTCTGAATTAATTGTAAGGATTATATTTGAGATGTTAAAATGTTTAGCTTGTGTAGTACATTGAGTAGAAAATAACAAGTTTATGGGTTTAAGGTCAGGAGGATTAGATGTGTATGAAAGTTCATGGTAGATTGACTTTGATCAGTTATTTAAGGCTTTTATTACCTGGAGACAGAGCAAAAAGAATACTTCCCATGTATTCCTAAGAGGGCTGGAAGTAAGGGGCTGAAAATCCTCCCCTCTCACTTTCTGAAGAGAGGAACAGGATGAGGAGCTAAGAGAGTATTCTTTCTTGAAGGTTCAGTTGTCTCACCTTGACATCAGCTTGATAAGGTGGGAAAAGGCATTTAGTATAAAGAATATGGTTTAAATGTTTCATGAAATGTTGAAATATAGGAGGATGCTTAGAATGGACTGAGTAAACAAAGAGCAGCCGAGGAATGGGTAAGTAATGACAGGTATAGGGGAATTAGTTTATTAAACTAAAAAATATGTATATGGTAATAAAAAGATTGAGATGATTAAGAGGACTCTTAATGATAGGGTAAAAGATTAAGCTGGATTTATTGGGAGGTGGATCAGATATTTATTGTTATTGATACTGGAGAAAATTTGACATGACAGATGTGTGTGTGTGTGATAGGTTGGAGATAGGAAGTAGCTACTTTTGACTGAAAGATTTTGTTTGGGCATGGAGTTGTTTGAAGTAATTGTAAGGAGAAAACAGGGCCCCATTTATGTCCCAAGATTTCTGTCTTGATAAAAGGAGTGGTGAAGGTTTCTTGCAGGAATTGTGGATAAAAGAGTATGAATGGAAATAAGGGAAGAGCATGAAATGTAGGGATGATGTCTGCTGATGACTTTGTTAATAGGCTATATGAAAGCAGAGGAAATGAAGCCAGTGTTCGTTTCTTCCTGGTGCTATCTCATTTAGAAAGGAAAGGCAATTACATATGAACAAGATGAGAAAGAATGTATGTAACCACTGTTAATATAACATTTCCTATGGTGTTTTTGAAACCATCAGTGTGGCATACTTGATTTTCGGCTTTTATATCCTTATTTTCACAAGACTTATGGTCATCAAGCCATTTTTGTAATTATCATAAAAATTTCTTGCATGTTATCCAGCTAATGATTCTCTCCCGTTTTTTCTTCAGCGTGAGCATAATGAAACTTTAGCTAAACTCAACTTTGTGCTTGCGTTGGTAGACTGCATTCTAGAACTGGCCCGTTCACGAGCTGCACCAATTACAGCCTTAAGACAAACTGCAGCAATGAGGGAATCAGTTTCTGGAGGTAGGTTAAGATTTTTAATCTTTCTTTAAAGTTTTACAGTGGAAATGCAGTAATGTATGATATTTTATTCAAGTTGGTAATCTTAAAAATATAGTTTTACAGTGGAAATGCAGTAATGTATGATATTTTATTCAAGTTGGTAATCTTAAAAATATGTGCAGATTATAGACTGTTGATGGAGAGAGCTGTATAAAGATTCAAAGGAATTGAAGCTTCCCATGAAATTCTTTTCCTTAAAATGTTAAGTTCACTTGTAGACCACTACAGCATGAACTTTTCAGGTTCACCACGTGACTCTGATGGATCTACAGTAGCATCCCCCCCACCTGAGTGGCAGCGAAGAGCAGAGCAGCTAGTACTATATGTTAGAGCTTTACAACTGCTGTCCTCGGCACTCACTTTGGCTAAGCATGAAAAGTCAACAAGCAGACTGCAGCCATCAAATGCTGTAAAGAATGGTACACTTATATTATTACACATTCCTACATAGTAAATATCTAGGTCATAGTTTAGTTAAAATTTATATTAATCCCATGTAAGTCTGTCATACATTATCACACTCATTACTGAGTTATAAACTGTATTTTTTTCTATTTTGTACAATTTAACGTGGCTAGTAATTTGAAGAAAATTCCCCCTCTGGGTCAGGAATTTTCTTCAAATATTAATGATACTTTCCAAAAAATATGTCCAACTTTTCTTATTTCACTCCAAGTAATTGTTACACTAAAGGTGACACAAATGTTCCATGGGACATTTTTCTAGTTCTAACAAATATGTATCTATCTATCATTACGTCATACCTAATGCATTAGGATGGATCAGATATTTAGTCTCTGAAAATCACGATACACATCTTGAGTCAACTCATGTCCAGTGTGTAGAGTGAAACAAGGACTTGCATACTTATAAAAATGCATCTTATTTCTTCCCTTTCCTCGCCTAAGTTGATTCATATGGTAGCAAGGAAGAAGGTCCACCACAGAGTTGGGTGTCTGTGCTCTTTTTCTAGCATGTAGAGGGTTGGGGCTATGTACCCCAGCTTTGTAAATATTATCCACAAAAAATGCATGTGTCCTCACACTTTTTCTCCATTTTCTGAATCGTTAAGAAAGTCCTCTACTTTTTCTCCATTTTCCATAGTGTTAAGCAAAGTCATGTACTTTCTCCATTTTCTGTGTTGTTTAGTAAGTCCTGCTTTGTCATATACATTTTACTGGTTTTTTTAGGGTAACATTTACACATTCTGATTGCGCTGTTTTTAATATTTCAAACAGAACCCTGTTTTTAATATTACAAACAGAACTCCCTTCATATTGGTTTGACTGCCTTCCTCCTGTTGGAAGTTGTTGACTGAGAAATCAAGTAGATTACTCATTAGAACAAAAAATAGTAAAAAGTATAATAACCTCATAGAATGCTTCTCCAAAGTTTGACATAACACTAAACATTCCTATCTAAAAGTTATTTTGTTTATCTAGTGATAAGGGAATATTTTTATACGCCAAAAGGCAAGCTGAGGTAGAAACAAATTTGCAGTGCATTTTCATTTTACAGTTGTTGGTGTGCTAAATGAGCGTTTTCGGCAAGCATTAAGTGTGTGCAAAGAACTGAACAGTTCTGGGGCAGTTACAGCAGTAGATCCTAGGACATCCACTATAACTGCAGACAAGCTAATTTACAATTATGCTATTGAGATGGTGAGTAGAATGTGGAATTTGTTGCATACTCAGGTCCCAGTAAATTAAAGCACTCTTCACTCCAGTTTATCATAGATTCCCTAATTTATTATTTTACATGCCATTGTAGTATACCTTTAGCTTTCATTTGCATCCAAAAGTACTAAGGCCATGGAATGTGTTAGTATTATTTGGTAAAGCAATTAATGGTTAACATTTTTTGTTAGATTTTTTTTTCTTAAAGATTTATCATTGACTATGAAGGTTTAGTGAGAAAATTTTCTTTCTTTACAGTGTCAGAGTGCTGCTTTAGATGAACTTTTTGGGAAACCTGAGGAGTGCTTCCGACGATACCAGACTGCACAAATTCTTCTACATGCTCTAGCCCAACAAGTAGCACATGACTCAGATCGCACTCTTCTCACACGCTACAAACAAGCAGTAGAAAGACGACTGTTTTTACTTCACGAACAGGGGGTCGTTCATGCATATAATACAAATGAAGCATAAGAGACCACAACATGTATATAAATATTGCATACATTGTGCCCAAATTGGCTGAAAATCCTGAATTGTGAATGCATTGGCCAATTTACAAAGGATAAAATATATGGAGGAAGGTGTCATGTACTTCAGTGGTGTGTATGTTTCTTTTACAACTTGTTTGACATCATTTTTTTGAAAAATACTTCAGTGATAGAAAGAGTTTCAGCTTGCAGTCTATTCACTTATAGCAAGTGCAGCATTTGGCTATAAACAACATAAATATGTAAGGCTTGAATACATATTATATATGCATTTCATAACTTTTGTTACAGGTATAATATAAAAAGGCATGTACAAATGTTACAAGCATCACATTATTTCTTGGATAGAAAACTGTCTTGTTATATTATCAGCTCATGGACTAGTTATCAGTTTTCTTCTGAAAAAATAAGGAAAATAATGAAATTCTGAAGGAGCTCTCTCAAACTTTGTGGTTGCCATGGTAAATGAACAGGAATGGAGGGATGTATGACTATATGACCAGTAAACATTAGAAAATTATATTATTAACAAGAAGTCAAAACGATGCTTCCCAATTTACTCTCAGTGTCTAGTAATAATGTCACCTTAATGTAAAAGATTTTTTATAATGTCTGTGCATTACTGAATTGAAAATGTTTCTGAATGACCATGATTATAAAAAGTATTGCAAATAATATAAATAATATTGATCTTTGTAATTAGCAGTGTTCTATGTGCTTTATATATAGATCCATGTAAATGAATATTACAATTCAAGCAAGCTCTGGTTGAAGCCATAATCCTTGTTTTTATCAACAGCCAGTACCTCTATGTTTGTAGCCTTGTTCCATACAGCGATTATCATCGTGACAAGCTCTTGGTACAAACATTTTGTTCACAAAGGTAAAACATATATATGTTGTGTGCTCAGTTTTACCATGAGTGAGTATAGAAAAATAAAGATTTTTCAGATCATTATTCCCAGCATGTTCAATATTAGGAAGAGAGAATAATTTTTATGGTAAATCATTCTTCCTGTCATTTAAGTATGCTTTGTATGTTACCATGGTCAGATATTATTATGTTAACCAGTCTGTACTTGTATGAACTAATTCCTATAATGGCAATGTGAATTGATAGTAGTAATATATATATCATAAAATGGAAGAATGCCTTGTTTTCACTACTGTTGAAAAATATAAAGTTTGTCATAATGCAAAAGCCAGTAACATTTACTGCCTTTGTTTTGAACATCTATTAGGTTCAAAGGAATATACAGAAAATATGGCTGTGATGCCATATTCTTACAGATAAAAGATAGTAAAGAAGGTAGCCAAGTGTAACATCATACACCAGTGCTGAAGTTATTCAAACCTGTCAAACCAAATATTTTGTTATCCTTGACACAATTTTTTGTAAATATATATATATATATAAAACAATGTAAAGATTTGTTGTACAATTTGTCATGTTGGGGAGGCATAATAAGAAATGATAGTGTAGTGCAAGATAAGAAAAAGTTCCAGCAATTTAATGTAGGTTTAAACAGTTTCTATGACATACTGTTATATATATTTTTAATAAGGTAGGTAATGTGTAATGCAAAACAGTTTGCTATTTCCTATCAGGTATGCAGGATTTCTTTTTTTTTTTTTTTTTTTTTTTCAACTTTGATGCCTAGGACCAACACAGAAATGATCTGGATAATGAAGACTGTGGATAACTGGGTGATGGATAATAGCAGTATTGGTGTACTTGTGCTGGGGGGGAGTGTTTTATGGATCATGTGCTTGTAAATTTTAATAATATGTACTCCCAATGTTGCACTCACCTTCACCATCTCTGAAGGCCACCATGAAGGTCTGTAGTGAGTGTTATTAATCATGTTTATATGCAGTTCTGTGTTGATCAACTTTTTTAATAGTTCATGTTTGATATGTATATAATCTTCAGTTAATTTAATTATTTCTGTTCAACGGGGGGTGTACATACCATATGAGGAAATAGGAATAATGGCATTTGATGTGGCAGAATGGACTTTAAAAATGTAGAAGCATGGTTCTACTACAAAGTGAAGTAGATGGGTCAATATTTTTTGAATTTTGAAATTAACCTACTTTTACAAACAAGTGTCAAGTAAGGAGTTGAAACAAGTGTATAGAATGCTGGTAACAATTGAGAGCTTGGAGTAAATTTGTATTTGATATAGTTTCGTGTATTTTCTCATAAGTTCGTTTACTCATTGAGAAGGCATGTAAATACCCTGATATTATCTTGGTTAACATAATGAATTAATTAACAAATCTGATGTTCTCTTGCTTTGTTTTTTGTCTTTCAGATATATATACAATTACTCAGGAAAAAATAGCTTAAGATTAAATTGCCACAAAGTCTTTTGTTCTGCAAATGTGTATATATGTATGTGTGTGTGTGTGCATGCGAGTGTTTTCATTTAAATATTTTTCAGTTCATTTTGTATCGCTTGCAAGGCTTAGGTTCTACATATTTTTTTCCACAATAGCTAGGTCAGAGAGCAGTAACTAAAATATGTACTTACTATTATTTTTATTAATGGAGTTCTAAGTTCCCACCTCAAATTAAGCAGTAAGTCATCATGATTTTGCAGTTTGTATTATGTTAGTAACCTGTTAACTGATTTCAAGATCTGTAGTGTTACCCAGATAGTCACTGTTAGCTCTGGTACAGTGTAACTGAAGGGTATTGTGGACAAAATCGGCTTTCAGGTTCTGTATAGGTTTTATAAGGGGCATCAAATGTAGAAAACTGCATGATTCCAAATAATATCTATCTTTTACATTCATGGGGTCATTGCCAAGAAATTGCAGTCTTTTACAGTGATTCAGTGACTTTCTGTAAGGGTTTGAAGAAAACCTTCAAAAAATGGAAATGAAGTGATACCTCAGTGGCTTTAATCTAGTCCTGTTACACCAAGCCCAGGGCAAAATCTACTTCATTGTAAAAGAAAAAAAAAATTGTTATAAAGAAAACAAGTCTGCTTTCTGTTTCATATACACAAAAATTGGCTAAGTATAATTGGAAAGGTGTACATGGATTTGTAAAATAAACTCTGTCACTTAAGAAAGTGTTCATTAGCCCAAAGCTGTGGTCTCTGTAATAATAAGTGATGTGAGGGAAACTTCATCAGTTACATGTTTTAAGTACATGAGCTATTGTGCTTTGTTTTGAAAATATAATCCTGTGTAAGTATGAATATGATCAACTTAAAACTTTCATCTCTTTTATGTAAAAAGTTGTTCTAGTCGATTAATTTGTGTGTGTGGGCATTTTAGGTGGTTACATGTTGGTCCCAGTGTCATGTGGTAATGACACTAATTCTGTCAGCCCATATCATAATTTAGGAGACATGTTTTCTCTCTCTCAAGATCTCGTGCTTTAGTTCATAGTTTGTTATTAATGACAAAGAAGTGCATTTCATAATATATATGCAATGTGTGTTTTTGTGTGTGTACATGCATATGTACATCTCATATTTTGTGTGCAAACCTCTATAAGATGGCACAGTAGTGTATATTACCTTGATGAAATATGAGTAATATACTTTTAAAATGCCTCTATAGAAAATAGGAATGCAGAAAAAAATTGCTTACCATAAGGAGGCATCATCCTAGGAAACTTTTCCATTGGTCATTAAGTACTGGAAATAAATTACAGTAATGCACATGTATACAGTACACATGTATTTGTACTCCTCAGATGAGTGTCATATACTCAGTTACAACTGAAAGGAAAGATTTCTGGGAAATATGGAGTGCTGCATCTCTTCAGCATTGAAAACTTAATTTGAAAACGAGTTTGGCATGTGGTGGCGAAGTAACTGGTCCTTCCTTGGACATCAAGGAAGTTGTAAAGCACTACAAATACAGTTTTTAAGACTAAAATCATGTGCTTTTGCACTGCACAGAAAACTAATTAACCGAATCCCAGCCCCTTCATGTGTAACATGAAACTCTTACATGTGTAAATGATTCAGAAGTATGTTGCAGTACAGTACTAATACTACATTAAAATTATTTTTGTAATCTTTCAAACTAGTTGAAATATGGCATACTCCAAATTATAGAGGTATATATGCACTCATGGATGTTACTGGACTCTACCTGCTTGTGGTTACTCAGTGAATGAGAAGTCTGCTTCAACAAGGCAGTATCATTGTCATTGGATAGAAAAGAGTACTGTCTTGTTAAAAGTCTTTTTGTTACAAATGGGTCCATGAATTCCCTGCTCCAAGTGGAGTGCAGCCTTGAAGCTGCAGGAACCCCATAAAAGGGGTTCTCGGGGAGTATGGTAATAATATACACACACATTCACATATACAGTCATACAAACACACAGATTGTGTGTGTATATATATATATATATATATATATATATATATATATATATATATATATATATATATATATAAACTGGCAATTACTGCATTCTTGTCAAGATGAAATAAGCTATTTTGTTTATTTGCAGACTTTGCATGACTGAGTTACATTTACCATATCCCACTGAATGTTAAACTTCATGCTTCCTGTTAATCATTCTGTGACCTACTGATATTAATCATGTGACTGCAGTCGTGGGCAAATTCACATCTCAACAAGATATGCCAGTGCCACCAACCTATACTAACTCATATCATGGGTAGTGACAATGGCAGTTGCCGTGGCACCTGCCAACCACAGCATCTGTGATCTGCTTGTTTTTATGTTAGTGAGATTTTTTTACAAGATGACTCATTGCATTACTGTAAGAGCTGCAGGAGCAGAATATTATGAAAGTGTGTACAGGAGGTGTATATTTCTTGTTACAATGCTGCTGTGTGTGTTTATTTCTGTGCCTGTATTTAATTCAGGAATACAAGAAGACATGAGTTGAAGAGCCAGTATGATAGCTGGCTAGTTAGTTAACTTTAGAGTGAAAGATTGCAAGTTGTTTGGGTGAACTCTAATGGGGTCTTTGATAATCCCAGATGTAGACTGTAGTTGTCATCAAAGAGTTGCCCAGCCTTTGTAGCAAAAGTGTGTTGGCACACTGCAGTATTACAAGACCCAAAATAAAGATTCTTGCACATTTTGCAAGATCTTTAGAGCATTGGCGAATTTGTTCTTTGGTCAAGACAAGAACCAATATATGACTGTTGGTCTGTTCCTCCTTAACCAATTGCAAATTTTGCTTTTAAATGTACAGTTATAGCTGAAAATTCTTATTTTAAAAAAATATAAAAAAAATATGAAAAGAAAAAAGAATACTGCTATGTTTGACTGCTGTAGTGGCAGGGTATAATACAGGTCCTGTAATACACTAGATGCCTTTATGTACATGTGAAGCAGATAAACAGCATTGTGTAGAGTATCATACGTACTGTAGGCAGGTTCTTGGTGGTATAACCATCTCCTGGTAGCTCCTAGTCATGTTGATATAAGAGTTTTAAGGAGCAAATTACCACCTGAGATAGGGTTATGGATGTACAGGATCCCCTACAGCCTGTGTTTGTGTACATATACGATGAGGATGCAGGTAAACATTATTTACTCTTGCAACTAGTACAATGCCCTGCATGGGCTGTCATTTTATATTCTTATTATAAACACAATAGAGCAAAAAAGAAAGTCAAATAAAAAGAAAGTCTCAGATGTGCTTTTACTTACCTAATATTTGAAAACATGACATTTGTAAACTGTAAAGGAAGAGAAAGTGATTTATTGGAAGGCAAGGATTTTTTTGGTACCAATGTTGGGAATTGCCAGTTAACTCTGAATATATATTTCATTTTCTGGGCAATTTCCTTATAAAATGTCACTACCAAGAAAAATTAAATTATTCATATGACCTTTTCCATTACTTTTTTTAAGTGAAAAGATATAGTTTCCATATATGGCAATAAAATTGTTTGAAATGTGTTTTTGTGAAGATATTTAAAAGTATGGAAAATATACATAAATTAATTCTTCAGTAAATTATGTAATAATTGACCCCCTTGATTCTAAGGCCAAAAGATATTCAGAAGCATAATATCTGCACTTCAGTACAAAATGTTCAAATATTCTCCATATATATGCATGTGTACTTTTTCATCTCCAAATGGAAAGTAACAAAACCTTGCCAGTGTGATTCAATCTGATGTCAAGTAAATCAAAATGCAATGCCATTTTATGACAAAATATACCAACAAAATATACTCTGTTAACGATGCTCCAATCGAAAAGAAAATTCCCTCTATGGAATGGCCATGACTGAAAGTATACTATGCTGCATAAAGACAAAAAAAATTATTTGAAGGAAAAAAAGAAAAAGCACTTCAGTATAACAAAATAAGGGGTGTAAGGTGTCTTGTGTCATTGTCAGGTACCCTCCCATACACTAAAATGGCAGTAAATTCAGTGTGGTGTTCATTTTAAATGAGTGTTGTCCAACATCATGGTAAAAAATTTTTTTGCTACCACTTCATATGCCCTGGTTCAGCCCAATGACAGCATACTGCCTCAATGTATGCCACATTGTTCCAATCTGTTCTATCAAATACGTGCCTTACTCCCTTATGCATGTTACGGCTCAAATATCTCAAATCATCTTTAACATAATCCTTCCACCTCCTCCTTGGTTTCCTCCTTTTCCTTTTTTTTTTCCACTTCTAACACATATACCTTCTAAGTCATCCTCTACACATGTCCAAACCATTCTCTCCAGTTTTCAAATGTACTCCGCTCACTATCTTACCTTTTTCTCTTACCTTATCGTGTTTCATTACATCAACACTCCTTACATCACTTACTGTCCTTGACTATGTCATATCCAGCACATCCACCATGCACTATACTTTTTTATCAAGGGCCCATTCCTCACAAACATTCAACACTGTCAGTACTACTTTACTATAAAACACACCCAATTTTGCCCTGCCCTCACAGACAGTGATCTCTCTATCCACATACTGCTCAATATGCCTAAGAACTTAGCTCCCCTCATGGCTCAGTTCAGCTCCCATGGTTCCATTTGCTGTATGTCCACTACCAAATATCTCAAGCACTTCACTTCCTCTAGTTTCTCTCCATTTAAATTCACACTCCAAATGACTTGGTCTTTTTCCCGTGCTAAACCCAATAACTTTGTTTTTATTCATCTTTTCTATGAACTTTTTCTGTTCATACTCTCTCCTAAAATCAGAAAACAGCTTCTGAAGCTTCTCACTCTAATCTGCCATAAGCATCATATCACCTGCAAAAAGTAACTGATTTACCCTCCACCCCTAACAAACTACTGACCCACCTATCTCGCCGTGACCTCATCCATAAAGAGCCATGATGACATCACACAACTTCTGCTGACCCATCTTCACCTGTAAGCATGCACCCCCTCCTAGTAGTTTTCCTTGCACAGTATATATATATTCGTAACATCTTCTACAAAGCATCTCTATTAACCATTTCATATCCTTTATCCATATCGATACATACCGCATGCAAATCCTTCTATTCCTCTTATGTATTTCTCAAATCTTCAGAGCATGCACCTGATCCAAACAATCTCTACATTCCTGAAACAATGCTTCTCCCCAGTCTGATGTTCTCTACATGCCACAACCCTCTCAATTACAACTCAGGAGACAGTACAACTTTCTAAATACACTTAAATGTATACCTCTGTAATTTGAACATCCACTTTTGTCCCCATTCCTTTTATACAATGGCTAGCTCCCCATGGGCTGTATATACAGTGAAAATCATAACTAGCCAATCAGCATGTCATACTCTTTCTTATAAAATTCAACTGCTACCCTATCCACTGTAGCCAGTTTGCCATACTTCATCACCTGTTCTTTTTTCACCAAACCACTTCCCATGACTCTCACTCCACATGCCTCTACATCTGCCACTGGACACACATTCATAAGTCCTTCATAGCTTAGTATTATCTGCCACAAGCTGAACTACTAGGAGGCCACAGTAACCAGCCAGTAACCTTGATGAATGGTCATATGCCTTTAGCTAGGCCTTGCCACAGTAACCCATCAATGACCACACTGGATAATTGCATGTCTTCACTCAGGCCTTGCTACCGCTATGGTAAGCAACACCCACCCCTGCTGCCTGTACTGAGGATTGGCAAATCTGGTAAAATTGTTTTTGTAAGCTAAACACTCCTAATTCATAAGAAAAAACTTTTTTTATAGTTGTTTGTGCACCTAAACATACAAATTTCTTTTGAGAAATTTGGTATATAATTTGTTTTTTCAAAACTAGGAACAAATGAGTCTTAATTCATACAAAATAAGACAGTGACTTTTACATTTTTTGTGTTCCTATTCATAAAGAGAAAAATCATTTCACCTGTACATTGCTGGGAGGGAAAAAAAAAAAAAAAAAAAAAATTACACAGCAAAAAGGGTAAAAGAGGGCCAGGAGTTAAGGATGCTGCTGTATGTGTAACAAACCCATTAAAACAGTTCAAAAGCTCAAGTCTATGCTAATTCTACTCTAATGAAGTGAGAAATTCTTTTGACACGACTGTACTCCTAATGATATCAGTCTTGCCAAAGGTGACTTTTCACTCCCAATGTAACCTCAAACAAGTAGAGTCCAGCAACACCATTTACAATTGTTCACCTCATCTTAACATAATGAACATCCACATCTTCTCTGATATTTATAATCCTCTCAGCTACTACTTTATGTAATAACATAAAATAAAATGTAATGTTCAAATTATGCCCTAAAAGTTTTACTTTCCAAACACTATGGTACTAATGCCAAACAGCAATACTCAATATCCAAAGCTAGTTTCCATGTATCATGATTTTTATATAATATCTGAATTCTCAAAAATTCTTAGATAACTGCATTGTGCAATACCAATAAAACATAAGGACATGAAGATCTAGTACAGATAAAAGAACTCTGAGGATCCTGAACTGGTATATGTCAGGTTACGTACAATAAGGTTTAGTTCTCTTACAGAGTTTCTACTAAAAAAATATAGAATTCTAAGTCTACAATTAAGTCTACAGAGAGATTAATTAACATATGTCAATGACAACCACATCAAACAAATTAAGTCATATATGAAAACACTCTTCTACCATCAAAGTTTTTGAGCCAAGATAACCATGAACATGTACCAACCAAACTGCAGCAACTTTCTAAAGTAGACAGGGCGGTGAAGTTAGGAGAAAATGAGATTCAAACAAGTATCAAGTCAGATAAGAGAAACGATTATCAACAGCACAAAGTATGCTTAATCTACCACATAATCATAGTCATCTTGGTCTAGGTAGGTATGAAAACTATGTAATTAATCAACCTTACCTAACCCTAAACCGGAAGCTCCCAAAGGAGAGCAGTGTATAATAATAAATGTTGATAATCAATGTCTGTCATGAATTTGACTCACTACTGCCCTCTTGTCGGCAAAATAAAAGTTGTACCACCAGTGGCAATTGCTTGATTAAGAAACGCTACATTTAAGCAGTTGTGAGTTTGGTGGAATTCTATTCCTGAATCCTAGCTTCATTAACAAGTGTTTTCAGTACAAATAGCCCAAAGACAAACACTAATGTACATCTAAACAGCACTTAAAAAAAAAATTACCTTTATCCTTGACCCACTCACCAGAAACAAACCTAATCTAATGGTGCAGATTTTCACAAAACAAATCTAAGGTTTATCAACATCTTTTCTCTGTGTAGGTACGTTCATATTCTATATATATATCTTATAAGGTAGTGTACAAGTTCAAAAGATTTATTCATATTTTATTTATTTATATTTTTGGGATAAGGGAACCACAAGACAAGTTATTCTGTGTTTACATACTAGAGGCGGGTTAGGTATTTTGAAACGTTTATATATTGAAGTGGCTTGGATTGTCAATGTTCATGACAACTCATTTGCTTTTTCTGTCCATTAATACACTTATTAGTGTGGATTTGACTCAGTGAAAGCCGTTCTAGTGGTCGATATGTCTATATTTGCAGAGTTCATGGTTTCTCCTCTGAGTGAAGTTATCTGATGTCGCCAAATCCTCGGCTGACTGTAATTTTTTACCAAATCTGGGTCAAGTTGTAGTTTGAGAACGCCATAACGTACATGAAAATTGACATGGGTAAATTGGAATGAGGAACTAGAAAATTATTGAACCTGAATAGCTTAGAAAATGTAGGACGTCAACCCTAACAACGTTATCTAAGAAGTGAGCGTGGTAGTGAAGCAGAATTATGGGAAAGACAACACGTTATCGAGAAACCAAATCGACCTCAAACTAACATTTGTGAATAAAATACTAACCCCTGAAACCTAGCCGAAGTTTATGAATATGAGATAGATTTTTCACCTTATTGACAATACCTTTGTGCAGCAAACGAGAGGTATTGATGAAACCTCTCTGATCGGGGCATTTTGTATCAATTAGAGGGCACCACAAATTAAAGTTTAATTATCATTAAATTAGCTTTAAGCAGTAATGGCCTGTATTAATATGAAGAGTATAACAAAACCAGGAAAGCTTTATTTGTATTTTAAGTCTGATGGACAATCTCATTATCATATATAGTTGACTAAGATGACATTGGCATATATGTGGTGGGACTGTCTATAGATAATCCGTGGAACATAATGTAGTTCTGTAATTCAGGGGCATGATGACTAGCCAATTAGTAGTGAAAAAAATCAGATGATTTGTTACGGTTAAGCAACTTTTTTCTCTTTTTCTTTAATACAACCCAAGAGAAAAAATTAATCTTATTTTGAAGATTTATCGTGTTTTACTGTTTATTAAGTAAAGAGTTCCTTTGATACAATTTTCATGAAAGTGAAATTGATAAAGGCATGACCCCAAAATACATTAGAGTACAGTACATGTTTACTGTCCCTTGCCTTTCAGTAGGCATTTCATTTCTTTTTCCAGATTCTTCACCAGCCTGTATATGTGTGTAATGTAACATCTCTTTCAGAATGTGCTCTATCATTGGAGAAGGATGTCTTTCATTCATTTTAACATTTAAGGAACTCGGACACAGTTTTGAAGTTGCATTAGCAATATAGATTATTTAAGAACAGTGTTACATATAGGAAACAGGAACCTTCTTTTGGCAATGAGTGCTGATAATGTTGATAGAAGATGACAGAAAGACGTGTGCAGAATAACATGACATATAGAAGAGGATGCAGCAATTCATACCTAAGTACGACCAGCCCAACTCTTATGAAAGCAGTTTCACTGTTTTTTGGGAATGTCTTCAGAAATATCTCTAACAGTAAGGTAAGATTGTATTTCATTGTATTTACTATGGACATGACATGAAGAATTGTGTGGTGAAGACATTGAATTTACATTGTCTAAACTTTTTGCAGGTTTGGGAAGCTGATTGTAGGTTTTATCGTTTTTAGGATAGCCGAGGATAGAATATGACAGTAGAGCAGACTTTATTTGTGTTAAATTATTTTAACATTCTGGTATTTTTAACTGAAAGAAACATATGCTAACCTAGGTTAAGTCAGGCTGATTTGGTTTTTCTTTTTATTTCTTCAACCCCGTATTTTTCCTTTATTTTTCAAGTGCTGCCCTTTTTCATGTAATTATGCTTCATTCCCCAAAGTAGCATCTGTGATCCATGAAAACCATAAAATGTTTTTATCAGGAGTAATTTTATGCTTGGGGTCGTAATCATTACCTAATTGTTTGTTGATTTTAGAGGCACATTTGTGCCTCAATGTCTGTGCCGTTTTTTGAAGATACAGGGATAGAACAACCAGATGTCACAACTTGAAATTAAAGAAGAAAGTTATTAGAAAGGCTGTAAGGAATTGCCCTTTTAGTGTAAGACTAATGGATGAACAGAATAAACTGAGTTAAGATGTACTGAAAATGGACACTGTATAGAAGTTTACAGTTTTTGGTTGTAGAGAAAGCTCAAGAGATGAGTGTACAGATTCGTTCCCCTGTAGTATGAATAGGTATTTTCAGGTTAGTCTGAGACAAGCTAAACTATTATTACTCAGTTTATGTAGGTTAGATTTTTTAATGTTATTTTTGGATACACTCGAAAATTGTGAAAGTAAAGCGCTTGACAGTATCCAGATCCCGAGCTTTCCAATTTTTTTCATGTTTTATATTTACAGTATTTGAAATATTATTAATATTACTTGAAGATACTTATGCATGCCTGCTGCTGAACTTGCTGCAATAGGGTATGGCTTTAGAGCTTCCCTGCATTTACATTCATGTAAAGATGCTATGAAGAAAGCTTACAGAAACTTAAGATACTGTGTTAGGTTTTTGTGCCATGTAAAAGCTGTTTAATTATTCACTTACAGGTTTAGAGAGCAGTCTCAGAATGCAGAGATTTTGATAAAAGTTTAATTTGATGAAACCTGTAAAAGAAAAAAAATCATGGCAGAAGCTAATGAAGACCCAGCAAAAAGTTTGAAAGAAGAAAATAGTAAAAAAAAGGAAGATGTTAAAAAGAATGAATTTGTGCAACAAGAAATGAAGGACAAGAAGATTTATGTTCCTTCTGACAAAGGGAAAGAAAAGAAACAGATTAAAGATAGAGAATTTGTCCAGGAAAGTCATGTAGGAGGTAAATATGTAAAGCAATCTCAGCCTGAAGATGCTGATCCAGAGGATGAAGTAAGTAATGACAGTAGTGTGGAGAAAAATTATTTGGTAGTGGCTGAAAGTGAAGAGAATAATGAAAAGAACATAGAACTGTCTTTAAAAATGTTGTGTGATAGAATAAGAAAAACACCCCCAAAGAAGGCTTGGAATCTTCATAAAGAGCAGAGCATATTAGCTAAAAAAGTTAGAATGGACTTGAGTAAATGTGTTTTTGATAATGAATGTGGTGAAAGATGTCAGCAAGATGCAGATGTTGTTAAAAGGACTGAATCATTGGAAACAAATAAGGAAGAAAGTGCTAAATCCCGAAATGAGAAGGGAATCTGTGGCCAGATTAAAGATAAAGATGTCATAGCACCTGATAATGATTGCAAGAATTCAGTGGATAGTCCCAAGACAGTAAGTAAAGGATTTTTTATCACACACTTATCTGAGCAGAGTGCTTCAACTGAGATGTTACCAACAGATTATGAAGATAAAGAATGTGAAGAAAATGATGATTGTGGGAGAACTAAAGAAGAGGAATATAAAGAAAAAGATAATTGTGAGAAAACTGATGAAGAGGAATGTGAAGAAAAAGATGATTTTGAAAAAACTGAAGGAGAGGAAGAAGATTCAGAAGACTCCCCATCACCACATAGAAGGAGAGTAACTGAGACAGAAACTGATGACACTGATAGAGAAGACTTTTCCACTGAGGGACTGCTTAAGGAACTGCATTTTCTTAATGCCAGGTTAGCTTTTTAACATCATTTGTTATGTATTGTTCAGAAGAGCTTGTACTTTTTGTTGCCTTTAAAATTTTACTTTGGTGTCTTGAGTTTGGAAGGATTACTTTTGTCCTTGGTGAGAATCTAGGAGCAATAAACTCTGCACACCAGACACCACTAAATCTGGCTGTTCTTATGTTCAAACCCAGGTCCCATAGTTTTTACAAAATAATCATATCCCAGCTTTCCTTTTAAACACACACACACACACACACACACAGACTTCTGTTGTGCAGTGGTTAGCATTGCAAGCTGCTGCTCAAATGAGCCAAGTTTCAGGTCCTGGATAGGGCAGCCAACTCACAGCCAGCCAAACTGTTTATCTTCCTTTTTGGGGCTGGTCAGTGAATGGGTACATGGTGTAGGCTATGTGTGTATACACTGCTCATGTGACAATAAACATGATGCTCTATATGAGAGTGAAAACTTTGACTTTTAAGAATCGGAATGACCACATCTTCTCTTAGAAATCCATTCTTAAATCCTGTTAGACATGAGTCCAACCTTGCATCCACTCATCACTTTGAATGATCTGCCAGTTTTACTTATCCGAGTTCACAAAAAAGTGTTCTCTCACCTATAGTTTTCAGATATAATTATCAAGCATTAATGTTAACCATATCATTCATATATATTAAGAGTTAACAAAATATTAGTCCTGACTTAGGTTAAATGATAGCTCTGGGTTGTGATGAGGGAAATGATTTGATGGTATTAAATAGATAGTTAAATGGTAACAACAGAGAAGAATCTTGAAGTACTAACAATGCTTTTTTCCCTTTCAGCTGTGAAAAACCATTGGTTAAAAAGAATGCAGCACTGCAGATTCACAGAACACCCAAGAAACAAAGAAAATTAGAATTTGATGCTTTATCACAGGACTCCAGTACTTTCAGTGCTCCAGCAAAGACTACAAGCAAAAGAATTTCTCCGAGAAAGAGGATTAGAAGTAATATTACATCTGATAAAAGTAGAATGAGCTGGAAGGCAGGTGTGTTTCTTTTTCCTCTCCTCATTTTATAAGATGAGGATACAGCATGTATACATGTTTAAGAGTTGGGTCAACTTGGGTGTAAAATGATCTCGCCCTTTAGTAAACAAATTGAAATACACAAGTTTAACAGATTGTTCCCATGATTTTCAAACCCCCTGTATTGCAGAGATAGGTAAGCACCCCTTTGCACATATGATAATACACATATACTTACATAGGTGTTAACAGACCCTGCTAGCTTAGATTACCTCAAGAGTGTGCTGAAATGGTTCTGTCATATGGAGAGAATGATAGACGATGAGGATTTTTGTGTTATGATTGGTGAAAGCAAGGTGAAAAGATGGAGAAGGGGGCTTTAGGGATACCAGGGCCTGAACATCCGGCAGGGCAGGAGTCAAGTGTGGGATAGAATTAACAAGATTGGTGTGGTATATGGTGGCTGCTTTGCTGTCAGTGGGTTGAAGCAGTCAAGGTAAAGCAAAGTGTAATCTGTAGGGCTTGGCTTTGGTTGGTAGGCTCTTGTTTTGGTACAAAATATATAACAAGGGATGTATAAAAATGATGACAGAGTGGGTGTATGAAAATGTGGATATTGTTTATTTTTTAATGAGGTGGAAAGGCAATTAGCTGTGTAGAGAAAAGGAAATGATATTATTGAGGTAGGATGGTATGGCTATGCTTGAAGGTCAGTTGTTTGGATCTCAGTGGCTGGTGTTTGATTCATGTCACTTTGAATGAAGACCTTCATCCCTCTTCTCTTTATTGTAGTTAAGATATTAGTCTACTGACATTTGAACTAAGCAAAACAGTGTATGAATTATAGACCATAAAAGGCCTGTTAAGAGATTTTTCATACAGTTGTTTTTCCTCATACTTTGATGCTTCGTTGCATCAACTTTTTGCAGAAGTGGTGGTCATTGTTAATGCTCCAAGATAGTATAGACCCCCATTTCCCTCTCACAGATATATATTTTGATTAAGATGAAGCTGAATTCTCTGTGGAAATTATAGAATTAAATTTTTGCATTTGAAAATTTTGTAGAAATGTTAGTTTTGATTTTTTTCTGAGTTACAGATCGAGGTGCCAAAAAGGTGAAGTCATGTTGCACAAGTCCATACAAGTTTAAAGAATCACCTTCTAAAGAGAATGACAATGTTAAACAGTCACAGATGGATAGTAGGGATGAAGAATCTGATGAAGATGAAGGTAGCCTTACCATTGTTGCACATGAAGAAACACCAAAGAAGAGAAAAGGGATGGGAACACCAACCAAATCAAAGAAAAAAATGTGAGTATTCATTCAGATCTAGAATCTCATATTTTGAAAAACTGATATTGATTAATTGTAGGTTTTGATGTATCAGTACTTGTATTTTTTCCTTTTTCTTTCTTCAAACATTCACAATATACCACATTAGCAAGGTAGTGCAACATGAAAAAATGGCCTCATTCACTCACATCCATTCTCTGGCTGTCATTTGTAGGGCACCAAAATCACAGTTTTTCCCCAAAAAGGTCAATCATCACTGTTTCATGTATAAGCTAAGTACTGTACATTGTGTGTTAGTTACTAGATGTTGGTTTTTAGTTTCTAGGAGTGGTGGGTTCATATATTTCCTTGTTTGTATCATTTGTTATTTTCTTTGATGTTTTGTTCATATATTGGTGTGTGGGGCCTGGATGTGGATAGGTGGTTGTGGTTTCGGTGCATTGCACATGACAGCTCATGTATGAATTTGAGCGGATGTGACCTTTCTTTGTATGTTTCCTGGCATTACCTCGCTGACACAGGGGATGGTGATGCTGTTTCCTGTCGGATGGGGTGGTACCGGGGATGGATGAAGGCATGCAGTATGAGTATATATATGTGTATATTTTATATGCATGTATGTATGTATGTATGTATGACAGCTAGAGACTGAGTGTGAGTGAATGTGGCCTTTTCCGTA
This sequence comes from Panulirus argus, assembly GCA_038088735.1. Taxonomy (NCBI): domain Eukaryota; kingdom Metazoa; phylum Arthropoda; class Malacostraca; order Decapoda; family Palinuridae; genus Panulirus; species Panulirus argus. The sequence continues at coordinate 24,249 of JAYMFT010152311.1, forward strand.
TGTTTCCTGGTGCTGCCTCGCTGACGCAGGGGGTGGTGATGCTATTTCCTGTAGGGTGGTGTGGCGACAGGAATGGATGGAGGCAAGCAAGTATGAATATGTACATGTGTATATGTGTTGAAATGGTTTGGACATATGGAACGTATGAGTGAGGAAAGATTGACAAAGAAGATATATGTTTCAGATGTGGAGGGAACAAGGAGACGTGGGAGACCAAATTGGAGATGGAAGGATGGAGTGAAAGGGATTTTGAGCGGTCGGAGCCTGAACATGCAGGAGGGTGAAAGGCGTGCACGGGACAGAGTGAACTGAAACGATGTGGTATACTGGGGGTCGACGTGCTTTCTATGTACTGAACCAGGTTATGTGAAACGGCAGGATAAACCATTTACAGGTCTGTGGGGCCTGGATGTGGAAAGTGAGCTGCGGTTTCAGTGCATTACACATGACAGCTAGAGACTGAGTGTGAGCGAATGCGTCCCTTATTCGTCTGTTCCTGGCGCTACCTTGCAAACGCAGCATCCGGGAGAGTCGTCCAAATGCCTTCGGACCGCTTATATGATTATGCCTACGCTTACACCTCGTGTCATGGCCACACTGGGACTCTGGGTTACCCCCTATAGGGAGAGGTTAATCAGGTTTACCCCCCCCCCTTGCCCTTAAAAGATTCTGATGAAGGTTAGCCCACGGGGGGTTGTAAAGGCTAACCCCAGGGGGTAGCAGGTTAACATTACCCTGAAAAGGCTTTGATCAAGGTTACCCCAACCCCAGGGGAGGTTTATCGAAGCTACCCCCGGGGAGGGGGGATCGGCTGGTCGTGGTTACCCCATGGGGTTGATCAATAGTACCCCAGGGGTATGATCAACTTTATCCCAGGGGAATGATCAACGTTAACCCAGGGGAATGATCAATGTTACTCCACAGGGTTGATTAACAGTACCCCGGGGGAATGATCAACGTTATCCGAGGAAAGTGATCAATATTACTCCAGGGGAGCTGAACAAGGTCACCCCAGCAACTACTCGAAATTACCCAAGGGGGCAGCTCTAGACTACAACCCTCACCCCCCAAACACACACACACACACACACACAATAACCACGAATCTCTGGCTGAATCGGGCGGGTCCGTCTACCCGAACGGGGGTCACGCCCTGAACTCCAGCTAATCCCCGTACTGGTGCCAGGGGGATTAACCCCGGAGGCCATTCCACCTTTGTGTCGGGCCACGGGACGAGGGAGGGAGGAAGGAAGGAAGGAGGCATTGTACATCCACGTCCGCTTCTGCCCGTCTGTGTGCATATGAGGGATATAACCACAACCCGTGTCAGAAAACCACAGACAAACCCCCCCCCATGCCCCCCAACCACCCCCATACCTCCTTACCTCCCGTTTTCTGTTGCTCCACCACCACCAACAACAACAACAGCTGGGGGATGTTTCTGTGTTATTTCAGGGTCTATAGTTACCGCTCGCGCCGCTGTCACAACAGTGGCGCTGCTCACCGCTACCTACCTGTAAAGGAGAGACATGAAATATGTATTAATGTATATACATATATATATATTACTAACCTGAAAATTATTTATATACAAAGACATATTTCTATCCATCTATATATCTATCTACCCATCTATCTATCTTAACATACGAGCAATAATAAACTTGAATGACCATTTTAATAACTCTTCTCGCAATTTTCGAAATACCTCTTAATTAAATGCGCAATTTAAGACCAGCCGGCAAATACCCGCAAGATGAACCGGTTCTCATAAATGTCTCACTCTGTGTGTGTAAAGCTTTGTAAGAAATGACTGTAATATGTAAGTTAAAGCGACGCCTCAAATAAATGTAACGTGGGGGGTGGGGGGTTATAACTCGAGACGAAAGTTTTAATTAAGATAACAACACAGATGTCTTGCGTTGCAACACTTGCGTTAGTCATATGTCTCGCTTATAAATGTTGGGATCTTTTTTTTTTTCTGTATTTTCAAGATTAATGTCACACACCAGCGTTCCTGCCTGCAACGTCTGAGTTGCATGGGAAGTTCTGCAATCTTCGTGAAAAATACGTTCTGCATTATTACTCTCATAGGGTATTTCTCTTTCATGTTAGCTGAGACGGTACGTGCAACTAAGGCCCAAACCAAGGCCATATATATATATATATATATATATATATATATATATATATATATATATATATATATCCTTGGGGATGGGGAGAAAGAATATTTCCCACCTATTCCCTGAGTGTCGTAAAAGGCGACTAAAAAGGGAGGGAGCGGGGGGCTGGAAATCCTCCCCTCCAGTTTTTACTTTTCCAAAAGAAGGAACAGAGAAGAGGGCCAAGTGAGGATTTTCCCTCTAAGGCTCAGTCCTCTGTTC
>JAYMFT010152312.1:0-12594 GCA_038088735.1 Panulirus argus
TCACACTCAGTCTCTAGCTGTCATGTGTAATGCACTGAAACCACAGCTCCCTTTCCACATCCAGGCCCCACATCCCTGGGGATAGGGGAGAAAGAACACCCCCCACGCACTCCCTGCGTGTCGCAAGAGGCGACACAAATTAATGGGATGGTCATGATTAGGGCATTAAGTTGCCCTTGCTTTTTCAGCTAGCATTAAAAAATTGTGTGTCAGCATAATATAATTTATTGTTCAAGCTTGAGAGATTGACATTATCTTATAATTACTTTTGTACCACGTATGATTGAGAAGAAGATAAGATGCCCTCTGGAGATAACCTAAATTGAACAGTTTAGGATATAGATTGAACACACTATGATGGGTGACTTAAAAGGTGGATTGGGAGGCAAAGTGGAAGAGGAAAGGATAGGATAGATGGACATGGGATCCCATGTGTAAGTGCCAGTGGTGAAAGAATATATGGATTGTGTGGAGCAGAAGGCAAATGTGATACATATACTTATTTAAGGTATGAAGGTGTTCATAAATACAAAGGCCTCAGATTCAGGTTAAAGAGGAACATGACCAATTTGTTTATGGTAAGAAGAAATAGGCAGTGTGTATGGTAAACAGTCCAGGAGAGAGTTGATAGATATTGTTTTATTATGGACATTGTAGGAGCAGAAATGTGAAAACAAAAAAGAAATGTTAAAGGCAGAATATTTGAGGAATGAATGGGTAAAGATTAATTGCAATAAAGTTAAAAAAGAAATTGAAACAGTACCTAGAGAGGTTGAGGCAATGTGGAGGCAGTTTGAAATGCATTATTAAAGGGTACTCTGGAGGTTTGCAACCACATGATAGTTTAATGATAAATATTGGGAAATAAACAAAGTTGCTACAGCTGTTGGTTGTAAATGATGCTATCACTAACAAAATCTGAGGAAGATTTGCTTAGAGCAGTGGGCCATTACAGTGATATATGAATAATGGAGATGTTAGAATTGTGAATGAATGTGAGGTGCTAGAGTTTGAATGGGTTGGGATCATAGTGTCATACCAGTTTACTTGCTGAAGAATTGGACTTCATTGGTTGCTTTTGCCTCACCCACCATACAAAAATTGGGAATGGAGTTAATGATAACAGATGGGTAAATAGTTTTTTGAAGTGTAGCTTGCTTTTATTTGCAAGATTAGTGATTATAATAACGCATTAATTTTAATCCACATTGTTTTAAATTTTCTTGCATGAACTCACCAGTAATTTGAAATGATGAGAGTGTAAATCCTAATCATATTGTAAAAAGAAGCCAGATTTTTTTTCACTAATTTGGATAAACTTGATGTACCCCAGGCACCTATGTCTGAATGCTGGGAGCAGATGAGTGCTGGAATGAAGGTTGAGGTTGCCTGTGGAGAAGAAGGTGTCACAAAGGATGCATTCTGGGTTGCTACAGTTGTTGCCATTGCAGGTGAGAATAGAACACTGTAACATCGTGGCATAGTTCTGTGAAAATGCACAAGGGAAATGGCTTGAGGACCTACGTTGCTCTGCAGGGGCACCCTTGATATCCAGTTTGCCTCCCCATTTTCTTTGGGACCGAAAGCTGCTAATTTCCATACTGCTATAGGGCCTCTGAAATATTCACCTTTACAGTGAGTCATTTGTCCATGTGTCCACCTTTTTACTTAAAAGCATCACGTGATCAGCATTCATTTTCTATGTATTTTTTCAAACCTAAACATTCAATGTTTAACTCACTGTCTCTTAGTCTCTTCAGTGATTTGTCTCCTTTCCCAGAATTTTTAGCCTTAATCATAGATCTTCTCTGTGACTTTTTCATATGCCATATATCATTCATGATCACACAGTATAAACTTTACAGGGTTTCATATTTGCACCATTCTGATGAATTTATTGTCAGTTTTCTTGATTTAGATTTAGAACATACTTTGTTGGTTACTTTTTTATGTCAGCTGAGATGGCACGGGTAACTAAATGCCCTTATTACGGCCATCAATCTATTAGCTGAGATGGCATGGGTAACTAAGTGCCCTTATTATGGCCATCAATCCATCTATCTATCTATATCTCTGATACCCTTTCAGTCCGGGAACTCTCATTAAGGGGGCTGGCCATGGCAAAAGAGTCTCCGCTTATCCCCGTTCTTACATGCCTCCCTCACCTACACCATTCCACACATTCTTCTACCATTTTTCTCCATCTAGTATTCTTCCATAGTATTTCCCCATGTCATGGGTGGTCTTCCTCTCTCACCTCCCCCTCTAATTGAACTATCATACTCTCTCCTTGTAAACTCCCAGTCTTGCACTATTTCCACATGCCCAAACCATCTCACAATGTTGTTTCACCCACTCTGCCTACCACTCCACAATTCATTCCTTTTGCATACCTTGCCATACCACATCTCTTATACATTCCTTCATTTCTTTCTTCATTTCATCTAGTCATACCACATACTTATCTCAAATAGTTCATTACCACAGCGTGGATTCTTGACCTCTGTGACTCATCTCATGTCCATGTTTCAGCTGCATATGTCAGGGTTGGGATGACTATGCTGTCCCTTAATCCTCTTCTCATTCCATGCTTACACCTTTCCCCTTCATCAGTCTATTATGGAACCCATTGACTTCTACTCTGCACTGCTTTCTCCCTCATCTCTCCTTTCATAGTACCAAACGTACCCGTGACAGCTCCTAAATACTTTATCTCACCTCTTCCAGTCTTTCTTCCCCTAAATTCAAAACACAGTTTTTTCTTTCACTTGATCTGGTTTTGCAAAATCTATACTTTAAGTCTTTCCTTTCAAACACCATTACTTTACTAATACTTGCATTTACCTTCAATCACATATACATACACACATTACAGAACACACTTACAACCTTCTGGAACTGTTCTTTTGCTCTCAGCAAATAACACCTTATCATCCACAAACAGGTTTGCCAAATGCCATCATACATTACCACCACACTCCATCTCTGCACCCTCCTTCCACATTCCATCTCCTTAACATTATAAAACATGACAGCTAGAGAATGGATGTTAGCAGATTTGGCCTTTCTTCATCTCTTTTTGGGGCTTTGTTGCTGTTGCGGGAAATGGCGAAAAAGTATAATAATACATAAGATACTTGTTTACACTTAATCGCCATTTTCATTGACAGCTAGGTAGCACCAGGAAACAGATGAAGAAAGACCCATCCACTCATATACTCACATATATACATACATGCACATATATGCACAATACATACATATACATATCAACATATTCATATATACATACATATACATACACTTGCATATACATATATACACACGTACATATTCACACTTGCTCGCCTTCATCCATTCCTGGCATTATCCAGCCCCACAGGAAACATCATCGCCATCCCGTGCGTCAGCGAGGTAGCACCAGGAAACAGACAAAACACAGACCACATCCGCTCACACTCGGTCTCTACCTGTCATGTTTAATGCACTGAAACCACAGCTCTCTGTCCACATTCAGGTCCCACCAACCTTTCCATGATTTACCCCAGACGTTTCACATGCCCTGGTTCAGTCCATTGACAGCACATCAACCCCAGTATACCACTTTGTTCCAGTTATCTCTATTCTGTGCTCACTTTTCACCCTCCTGCTTGTTCAGGCCTGTTCGCTCAAAATATTTTTCACTCTACCCTTCTACCTCCAGTTTGGTCTCCCTTCTACCTCCAGTTTGGTCTCCTGCTTCTCCTTGTTCCTTCAACATCTGCCACATATATTCTCTTTCTCAACCTTTCCTCACTCTTTTGTTCCTTGTGTCCGAACCCATTTCAACGTACCCTCTTCTGCTCTTACAACCACACTCTCTTTGTTACCACACATCTCTCTTACCCTTGCATTACGAACTCGATCAAACCACCTTACACCTTACATATTGTCCTCTAACATTTCATTTCCAACACATCCACCCTCCTTTGTACAACCCTATCTATATGCCATGCCTCGCAACCATATGATATTGTTGGAACTACTATTCCTTCAGACGTACCCATTTTTGTTCCCCAAGACAAATTTCTCTCCTTCCACACATTCTTCATCACTCCCAGAACCTTCACCCCCTCCCCCACCCTGTAACTCACTTCCATGGTTCCATTCGCTGCCAAATCTATTCCCAGATATCTAAATCACTTCACTTCCTCCAATTTTTCTCGATTCAGACTTACATCCCAACTAACTTGACCCTCAAGCTTGCTTAACCTAATAACAGTGCTCTTATTCACATTTACTCTCAACTTTCTTCTTTCACACACTTTTCTAAATTCAGTCGCCAACTTCTGTAGTTTCTCAGTGAAATCAGCCACCAGTACTGTAACATTGGTGAACAACAATTGACTCTCTTCCCAGCCCTCTCATTCCCAACAGACTGCATACTCACCCCTCTCTCCAAAATTCTTGCATTTACCTCCCTAACCACCCCATCCATAAACAGATCAAACAACCATGGGGACATTACACACCCCTGCTGCAGACCAACCTTCACTGAGAACCAGTCACTCTCCCCTCTTTCAGTTAGAACACATACCTTACATCCTTAAAAATAAACATCTCACTGCTTCTAGCAGCTTAACTCCCACATCATATATTCTTAAGACCTTCCACAAAGCATCTCTATCAACCCTATCATATGCCTTCTCCAGATCCGTAAATGTCACATACAAATACATCTGTTTTTCTAAGTATTTCTCACATACATTCTTCAAAGTAAACACTTGATCCACACATCCTATACTACTTCTAAACCCACGCTGCTCCTCCCCAATCTGATGTTGTGTACATGTCTTCACCTTAAGGGTTGAAGGACATTGTAGTTCAGAAGTTAGCATGAGTAGAGAAGAGTTGGATGAAATAAAGCATTTGAGATACTTGGAAGAGGATATGGCAGCAAATGGAACTATGGAAGTGAAAGTGAGTCATAGGATGGGGGAGGGGTTAAAGGTTCTAGGAGCACTGAAGAATGTGTGGAAAGAGAGAATGTTATCTGGGAAGGCAAAAATGGTTATATTTGAAGGAATAGTAGTCCCAACAATATTGCATGGATGTAAAGCATGGGTTATACGTATGGCTGTGCAGAGGAGGAGGGTGGATGAGTTGGAAGTGAAATTGTTGAGGACAGTATTTGGTGTGAGGTGGTTTGATCGAGTAAGTACTGAAAGGGTAAGAGAGAGACTTTGGTAATAATAAGAGTGTGGTTGAGAGAGCAGAAGAAAATGTGCTGAAATGGTTTTGAAATATGGAGAGAATAAGTGAGGAAAGGTTAACAAAGAAGATATAGGTGACAGAAGTTGGGGGAACAAAGAGGACAAGGAAACCAAATTGGAGATAGAAGGATGGATTGAAAAAGGTTTCGAACAACCGGGTCCTGAACTTTTAGGGGGTTGAAAGGCATGCATAGGATAAAGTGAACAGGAATGATGAGGCATACTGAGGTTGATGTGCTGTCAGTGGACTGAGCCAGAGCGTGTGAAGCATCCAGGGTAAGGCATGGAGAGGAGTGTAGTGCCTGGTTCTGGATAGGGTGTTGTGGTTTCAGTTTATTACACATGACAGGCACAGAATGTATGTGAGTTGATGTGGTCTTTCTTTGTCTGTTGCTAGCACTACCTTGCTAATGTGGGAAACGATGATCAAGTATGGAAAAATATGTATATGCATTTATGTATATATGTTTTCACACGTGGTCCCCTCTACTCACATTTACGAGTTAGTACTAGGAGCAGAAAAAGAATGGCCCCCATTCACTCACGTCCATTCTTTAGCTGTCGTGTAATGTATTGAAACCATAGCTCCCTATTCACAGTTAAGCCTCACAGACCTTTCCATGGTTTCCCCCAGCCACTTTATGTGCCCTGGTTCAGTCCATTGACACATCACATCAATCCCTGCATACCTCACCATTCTAATTCACTCTGTCTCATACATGCCTTTCACTCTCCTTTGTGTTCAGGACCCAGTCACTCATTTTCTTTCACTCCATCCTTCCATCTTCAAACTGGTCCTCCCTTTCTCCTTGTTCCCTCCAATTCTGACAAGTATGTCCTCTTTGTCAACCTCTCCTCATTCATTCTCTTCGTATGTCCATGCCATTTCAGTGCACCCTCTTAAGCTCTTTCAGTCACACTCCTTTTATTACCATGCCTCTCTCTTACCATTTTATAACTTACTCATTCAAAACACCTCACACCACATATTTCCTCAAACATTTCATTTCCAGTACATCCACCCTCATCTGCTCTTCCTCATCCATAGCTCAAACCTTGCATCCATATTACAGTGTTGGAACTACTATACCTTCCATCATACCCATTTTTGCCCTTCCAGATGACAACCTATCATTCCACATATTCCTCAATGCTCCCAGAACCTTTGCCCCCTCACCCGCTATATTTATATGAGTGATTGTATGTGTGAATCTTGGTGAGGTGCCTGAGGATTGATGTAATGCATGTTTAGTGCCATTGTATAAAGGTGAGTATTCATACTACAGAGGTATAAGCTTATTGAGTGTAACTGATAAGTTGTATGGGAGAATAGTAATTGAGAGGGTGAAGGGATGTACAGAGCATCAGACTGGGGAGGAGCAGTGTTTTTTCAGAAATGTTAGAGGATGCCTGGATCAGGTGCATACCTTAAAGAGTGTGTAAGAAATACTTACGAGAAACAGGATATGTATATGGCATTTACGGATCTGAAAAAAACACATGATAGGGTTGAATATCATAAGGGTATATGGTGTTGGAGGAAAGCTTTTAGAAATAGTGAGGTTTAACAAGGGTGTAAAGCATGTGTATGAGTGTGAAGAGAGGAGAGTTAGTGGTTCTAAGTGAAGACTGGTCTGCAGCATGGTTTGTATGATGCCTCCATGGCTGTTTAATTAGTGTATGGCTTAATTGGTGTGAGGTAAATGTGAGAGTCTTGGAAAGAGGGCAGATATGCATTGTGGAGGGGGTGATGGGACTTAAGAATTGAGTCAGTTTTTGTTTGCTGATGATACAAAGCTGATGTCAGATTTGAGTGAGAAACTGCCCAAGTTGGTGACAGATTTTAGAAGAGTATGTAAAAAAGGAAGTTGCAAGTAAATGTGAATATAAGCAAGGCTTGTAGGTTTAGCAGGGTTGATGGCCAGGTTAGTTGGGGTGTGAGTTTGAATTGAGAAAACCTTGAAGGAAGTGAAGTGTTTTATATACTTAGGAGTGGACATGGCAGTGAATGGAACCATGAATGCTGAGTCATAGGGTGGGCTAGGGGTCAAAGGTTCTTGAAGTAATGAAGAATGTATGGAGAGAGGTCATTGTCTGGGAGGGCAGAAATGGATGTTTAAAAGTATAGTTGTACCAACAATGTTACATGGATGTGAGGAATGTGCTGTATATGAGGATGTGTGGATGAGGATGAAAGTTTTGAAACTGAAATGTTTGAGAACAACATTGGTGTGAGGTGGTTTGATTGAGTTGGTAATAAAAGAGTAAGAGAGAGGTGTGGTAATAAAGAGAGTGTGGTTGAGAGAACTGAAGAGCACGTGCTGAAATGGTTTAAACATGTAGAGAGAATAAGTGAGGATAGGTTAACAAAGAGGATATATGAATCAGAAGTGGAGGGAACAAGGAGAAAGGGAAGGCAAAATTGCAGATGGAAGGATGGAGGAAGGAGATTTTGAGTGATTGGGTCCTGAACATGCTTGAGGATGAAAGATATGCACAGGATAAAATGAATTGGAATGAATAGTATACAAGGGTCAATATGCTGTCAGTAAACTGAACCAGAGCATGTAAAGTAGCTGGAGTAAACCATAGAAAGGTCTGTGGGACCTGGTTGTGGATAGGGAGCTCTGGGTTTGATGCATTGCACATGGCAGCTGGAGAATGGATGTGGGCAAATGCAGCATTTCTTTGTCTGCTCCTGTTGCTATCTCACAAATGTGAGAAACAGTGATCTTGAAAAAATATATATATCCTAGCCTAAGCCAGCTACCCATTTTATCGACTCTCCGTTAGGGGAGGATGAACAGCTGGGATAACTGTGGTGTGACCTCCACACCATGGTGGTTCATTGTCTTGCCTTTTTTTTTTCTTCTTTTTTACACAGGATGAGTATGGTTTCCAAACTTAAGAATTAGGAAAAGCACTTCATCGTATAGGCCTTTGTACTCCATTACCCCTTCATTGATGCTTTAAAAGTGCCTCCAGTGCTCCATTGCTTATCCTTTGCAGAACTCTGTTCTTAGCTTAATCATTTATGCTATCATCTTTGCTGATCATCACTTGTCAGCACTTTTTTTTTTTCCAGATGAATTGATGTTAGACTGAAGCAGCTCATTATTAAAAATGAAAATTAAGTCTTTCTCTTTCAAGAGCTTACCATCAGCATCCTCTTGATAAACATATCATACATCCTGCTGTTGTCATATCTTATTCTTCATACTTAATACTCATTTTGTACAAACAATTGAGTACCATGGCAACATTATGAAACCCTGAAATGCATACCCAACACCTCTTCCATTATTTAATTGTGTAGCATTCATAAGTCATTGATGCACACGGTAGTGAGTTTAAACTTTGCTTAGTTTAGATCTGTTCACTGTATCATGATCCTTCACCAAATCATTAAGTTCTGCATGCACTTTCATTTTCAGTTTCCTCTGTAATCAATAATAGGTTTCAAAATGTGGTCCTAACAATGTCCTCTTTTGGTAAATCATCCTTTTTATTTTTCTATAAAGGGTCCATGATCTTCATAGCATGATCAGTCTTAGACCTACCATACCTTGATACTATAAATGTTTGAGTTACATGTTGACATTCTAAAACCCTGAAATGCATTTTTTTTTTTTTTCTTTTTTTTTTTTTTTTTTTTTTTTTGTCCTAACACTGTCCTCCCTTCGTAAACCTTCCTTGTTAATTTCCTTTACAAACAGTTCTATGATCTTCATAGCATGATCAGTCTTATGGCTGCAGTACCTTACTATTTGCTAAACTGAATACATTGCTGAGACCTTAAAATGATTTTTACTTCCTCCTACTCAGTGTTGTAGAGGTAATCTTTTTTCCATTCAGTCATCTAGAACATGATCACTGTTCCGTGCTGTCAGACACATTTTCATTATCCAGCCTAATCTGGTTTACTTTAGTGAGAGTGGAGTTGAAAATGGAATTAGCAAGAATCCTTGATTATTATTACCTGGAGGATACTATCCTTCCCTGCCACTTCAGGTAAATGTATTTCATCAAGAACTATGTTCATTTTCATTTCATTTTCTCTCAGTTCCATAATTCTGTTCTCTATGCGATGAATATCCTTTCAACAAAGCTGACATACATGCATGCATAAATTCCTCTAACTTGATTTGTAAATCTTTGACAGCAACTCTGTTTATATGGAAAAATTCAGAAAAAAATTACACCGTTTCCTCATTTCCCAGTTATATCACATGACTACATTCTGGAGCAGCCTTTTCATAAAGTAGATTTATTTGATTGTCATTCCTATTATCATCTGAAAGACAAAAAGGATGTATATGCCAGAAATGGAACGAGTTAGAGGAAAGGGGAGACCGAGGAGATCGAATGGTGAAGTGAAGGAGGCTCTGAGACATCAAATCCTGAACATTCAGGAGATTGAGAGGCATGAATGTGGTTAATGAGGGATGACTTGAACACACTTACCCTCTTCTCAACAGTCTCATCCTTCTCCCATGCCTTGCATTCATACAACACATTGGGACTGCTATACCTTCAAACACACCCATTTTCACCCTTCCAGTTGGTAACCACTGAACAGACTTATATCTCTGAAATTCAAGCATTTACCCTTATCTCCCTTACCTTTTTGCAGTTCATCATACAGACATTCAGCCAGTCCTCAGTCACCTCACCATAATCCATACATACACCACTGGGATGATGTCCATGTTCTGAGACTTATGAGGTGACCAGTGGTGACAAAAGTGTCAGCTGGCAGGACGATGATGTCATTTGTATAACATTAGCTACTGCAAGGTGTTTAGCAAGAGTTGAGAGTCATAAACCTCACCAATATAGGCAAGGGGCTAAAGGACTTTAACACCTGAACCCCAGGAGATCTTAGGGAATCTCTTAAAGCTTGTGAGAATATGCTTTGGAAAGAAACAGTTTTTCATTCACCAAAACTCATTTTTTATTATTGGGGTCTACAGATTAAGAATGTGATTGTTATACTTGTAAGTGTTTTGCTACCATTTCTTTTTTTTATGAGATTTAGACTGCTTAGCAGATAAGGGAATTAAAGTATTTTGTCTGCTTTGATTTGAAGTTGCATACTTGTTCGTACCATCTCATTTTAATTTGAAACCTAAGAAATACTTTAAATCAAATATTGTGTGTATTAAAACTGGTTACTTTATCCATGAAAAGGTGATATTCCATTTTTGTTGTATCCATGAAATAGACATCCCATTTTTGTTGTGTGCATAAATGCTTCTGTGCCCAATTCTGTTTAAGAAAGAAAGAAAGACCTTTAACTCTGAAAGAACAGATCTATGTTGTCATATAATACTTATTTTCTATAAGTCATATCCACACATTACTTCATATTAACTTTGATGCTTCCAGTTGTATCATTTTCTTAATCTGTATGGTACGTGTAGTAGCGTTGTTTAATTTTTATTGCATCACTATTAGTCCAGTTCCTTTATATTTTAGTTATCACTCATAGATTGGTTTCATATATCAGCACCAGTGTTTGAGTACTTCAGTATTCAGTTGTGTAATTCAGAATTCAGTGGGGTGAACCTTTATTACATTTATAACTGCTTTATTATTTTCTAATTTTAAGTCCTTTACAACACATATTTTGTATATAGCTTTGATATAGTGTTTCTCCTAATGGATTGCAAGATAAATTCAGTTGTCTCAAGAGCAGCTATTACTTTCATATTTCTCAATTTTAGGCTACAAAGCAAAATTGCGATTTGAGGGATTCGTGGAAGATAGCTCAAAAGATTTTTGGGTGGATTTGTGCTCTGAAGAAGTACATCCAGTTGGTTGGTGTGCTACACAGGGTCGCCCTCTGATACCACCACGCACTATCCAACATAAGTACCGAGATTGGAAAGAGTTTCTCATGCGTCGTTTGACTGGTGCTCGTACTCTGCCAACAAATTTTATGTCTCGTGTGGTAGAAAGTCAGAAATCACGATTTAGGTAAGTACTGACTTGTTTTTGTTAAGACTGGCCTCTTGAGCCTCATTAGGCATGTTATACCTTAAGTACAGCATTTTCAACCTGATGAACAAAAGCAGTCATATGTTAGTTCACAATTTTTAATGACTGAGGAGCTTTCATCTTCAGTGTTAAGCATATAGATGATCTTTTTCAGTAATTTTGGAAAGAGTTACCACCATCAATATTTTTGTTATTGTAAATTATGTCACTTCAACATTGAATGGTCTCGACCAGCATGGGAAACAGAATAAGAGTGAATGGCGGTAAACCTTTTCAGTGAACTCCAGCAGTTTCCTGGTAGAGGTATGCACATTCTTTCACATGCTACCTAAATAACAAAGTTTAAGGGATAATATGAATGAAAAGGAATTTAACTTTGAAATGATTAAGAGTGAGCTCTAATGTAAAAGAACAAAGAAAAAAATGTGTTAAAGTGGAAAATAAGAAAAGGAGGAATTCAGTTCAGAGTGATGCCATGGAATAGTTGGAAAACAAGGATAAGCTTAATTACAAAATTAGAAACAGGAAAATAATGACTGTTTATGTTTGTTAGTACTTATTTGTAAACAAGTATGATATTAATATGCTGAAATGGTTTGGACATTTGGAGAAAAGTGAGGTGAGGATAACAAAGGGGTATGAAATATAAGTGTCAGAAGTGGAAGGGTCAAGAAGAAGGGGAAGACCAAATTGGAGATGGAAGGATGGAGTGAAAAAGATTTAATTAAGTGCTTGGGGTCTGAACATGCATAAGAGTGAGAGGCATGCACAAACAGAGTGACTGGAGCAGTGTTTTATACAAGGGCAGTGTGCTGTCAGTCAACTGAACCAGGGAATATGAAGCAGCCAGGGGAAACCATGGAAGAGGTTGTGGGGCCTGATTGTGTATAGGGGGTTGTGACTTTGTATGATTGGTTTATCATACATGACAGCTATAGAATGGAGGTGAGTGAATGAAGGAGGCTCCCCCCCCCCCCTTTTTTTTTTTTAGCTGAAATTGCTTTGGCAACTGAAGCCCTAATCAAGGCCACCCCATTAATGCTATATATATAGATAAAAGAGGGGGCAGGGGGCTGGAAATCCTCCCCTCCTGTTTTTACTTTTCCAAAAGGAGGAACAGAGAAGGGGGCCAAGCAAGGATTTTCTCTCTGAGGCTCAGTTCTCTGCTCTAAACGCTACCTCACTAACACGGGAAATGGCGAATATGTTTATATGTATGTATGAATGTATGTAGTATTTATGGATCTGGAGAAGGCATATGATAAGGTTGATAGAGAGGCTTTGTGGAAGGTCTTAAGAATATATGGTGTGGGAGGTAAACTGCTGGAAGCAGTGAGAAGTT
>JAYMFT010152323.1:0-12594 GCA_038088735.1 Panulirus argus
GGTATGCACCCGAGTTGTATGAAGGCGTGCCATCTAGCCCAGCAGGCGACGTTTATTCACTTGGCGAGATCATCGGTAAAGTGATGCAGAATGTTGACGACGATGATGTATACTGTGAGCTGGCCGCCCTCAAGGAACAGGCCAAGGAGCAGAGTCCCGCAGATCGGCCTTCTCTCCAGACCGTGATCAGTAAACTGAGGCAGCTTGCTGCTGGTTGAGTCTAGACGCTAGAAGGGAGAGGAGGCGACATTACGCCGGCGGAGAGGCGGCATTGCGCCAGCACCACTCTGAATGAATGGAATCATTTTATGTACTAAAGGATAATGATAATTACAAGGTTTAGTAAATATAGATTTTATATACTAGAAAAAGGAATTTTTTTTGGTTTCATTGTAGTTATATATCAAACCCATAACTCCAGTATCTTTTTAATTGTACTAAAGGACATTAATGTATAGTTATAAGGTATAATAAATAAAATCTAAAAAAATATGTCTTTCATTTCTCATCCAATTTATTTTCAGTACGGCACTCACCCTCACCACTGTGGTTATGACTTCCCTCATTATCATAAACGTATCAGTAACTCCCTTATTCTTACCACTGTTCCCAATGAGTTCCCTCATTCTTATCATCGCACCAGCACCTCCCTCACTCCTGCCACTTTGCCTCCAAATTCCCTCACTCATACCATGGTACTAGAAGCTCCATCACTCATACCGCTGTACCCAAAGGCTTCCTTCCTCATTAGCCTCGTACTCCTACCACCATACCCCAGTATCCCGTCCACAGTTAAAGTCAATTCGTTCAGTTTACTCCCTCTTCATCCACCACTTTTGTGCCATAAAAGTTATTCCTTACAGATTTTCTAACATTTTGCTCGCTTAGTTTCAAGCTATGTCCTCTGGTTCTTCTACCCGTACAACTGAAGAACTAACTGTTCGCTGTCTACGTCTAGTTGAGTCTGGTTCAATGGGAGAAGGGCTCCTCTGTCCTTTCTTGATGGAGCTGTTCTTAGGCCTCTATAGCCATTCCCTGGAACTCGGCTCTCTCTTAATTCAGGTGACATCTTTGTGACTTTCTCTACTGGTTCGGTGCAACTGCTTTTAAATGCGCTGGCCGAACTTAAAAAGGCATATTCTGCTCTTGGCATAATTGCAGGACGTGAAAAACGTGTTGAATATTTCCTTAACCGTGAATTTGAATGCAGTCCTAATATTGGCTTTCTTCTGCACCTTCTCCATTAGCTCTTCGTGTCTCCTTAAGTGCTGTAACCAAACTTGAGAACGATATCGAATCCTAAAGTATTTCTTGCACACCGTTTTCTGCTGCTTATTTCTCACAAGATAACTCAAGGGTGTGCCGTTTTGATAACTGCTTCTTTCCCTACACGTCGAAGCTTTGGGACTCTCTACCTTCTTTTGTCTCTCCCAATAACTATGACCTGGCTCACTTCAAAAGACAGGTTTTTCACTTTCTCAAAAATTCGTAAATACTTTCCCTGTCTTTTTTTCCCGTTTCCCATTTCTCTCTATATTTCAATTAGGACCCGGCCTTGATGTGGACTTTTGTCCGTGACTGGAGCCTTCAACATAAGAGAAAAAACACTCTCAGAACACTAAATGGTGTCAGAATTGGACAAGTAAAATTATCTCTTGGTATTTTCATATGTATTAGGGACGATAGAGATGCTCTGCTTAAGGTACTACGAATATGTAGTATTGGAAGAAAGCTACTAGAAGCAGTAAGGAGATTTTAGTAAGAGAGTAAGGTGAATGCGCACGTAGGGAAGAGAGGAGGGTGAATGGATTCAGATGAAGGTGTGCCTGCGACAGGGGTGTGTGATGTCACCATGGCTGTTTAGTCTGTTTATGGATAGGGTGGTGAGGAAGGCAAATGCGAGGATCCTGAAGAGAGGGACAAGTGTCTAGCATGATGGAGGTGTGTGGAGCCTGGAAGGTGAGGCAGTTGCTGTTTGCTGATGACACGATGCTAGTGGCAAATTCGAGAGAGAAACTACAGAAGCTGGTTTCTCAGTTTGGGAGAAGTGTTTAAATGGAGAAAGCTGAAAGTTTGTGTGAATAAGTTATCAAGTTCAGCAATGAACTGCAAAGGGATAGAAAAGAGTTCATAAAGCAACTGACCACAGGGTCTTCTCGAGAGATATGGTGGATGGTGTTAGAAACTCACAGACTAGTGTGGTATGCAGATAATTCAAAGAGAATATCCTGTAAATTGTTCGAGTGAGTAAGGGGGCGCAAATAATGTCGTGGACTTGAAGCGAAATATCTATCAAGTTATTCTTACACGTATCTATAGTACTGCTTCCAACCACTCTATCTGGTGAACCTTTCCATATGTTAAAAATCCTGTTCAAGAAGATTACTTCACCTCATTCGAGGTAAATCGTTTGCCGAAGAGTTTGTATCCATCACGACGTGTGAAATCAGACGAATCAATTCACAAGCAGCTTGTTCGATCAAGATTATGAAAGCGTTTGATAATTTTTGAATACCTGTATTAAATCAGTTTTTAATCCTCTCTTTTCTAAGCTGAAGTCGTTCAGTCGGCTCTCTCATAGGATTTGTTTCTCAGTCCGGGAATCAACTTGGTAGCTCAACGCTGTGTACTCTCTCCATTCTGTCTGTGTCTTTTCCTTAAGTAGGGTGACCGAAACTGAACAGAGTATTCAAGATGGGGACGCACCGATGAATTGTAAGAACTAAGGATTATTTCCCTTGGCTTAAATTCGAGAGTCCTGCCTACGAAGCCAAGAATATTGTTCGTTCTTTTCACTGTTTCTGTGCACTATTTACTTGGCTTACGGTCACAAAGATTATTTTGCCCAAGTCTTTTTCCTCAGTCACCTTTTACAGCTCAACATAATTCATGCAGTAGCTTGCCTTCTCGTTTTTCCTACCAATATGTAAAATTTTTGCACTTATCGGTAGTAGAATTCAGTTGCCATCTGTGAGCCCAGTCCATCCATTTCTCCATGTCAGTTTGAGATGCGGGCGTTCAGGTTCAGGTGTGATTTATCTCCCAGCATAGCAAGTGGTTGGCCAGTTTCATAGCCGGGTGATGTGGCAGAGTCGCTGACGGTGACTTCACCTCTAAAACTTAATCTCTGCAGTGGAATCCCCCAAGGAGCAGTTCCCTCTCCAACCCTATTTTAGTCTCATCTTTCACGACCTCCCTTTACCTCTGGCAAACCCAAAACGTGATGCTCCTTTCATATGCAGAAGGCCTCACGATCGCATCTCGACATCCTGACTCCATGATAGTAACAACAGACATGCAACATGCAGACCAGGATGTCTACATCTCCACAGAAGTCTCCAGTCACCCCTCTAACCCCAGACAAACACGAATCCAACCCACACCCTCCAGTCACCTTGAATGGACTATCACTCCCGTTTAACAAAACACCAGCCATTTCAGGCGTCACATGCAACACACACATGACATTTATTCCCCACACTAATTACGTCAGTACAAAAGCAACATGCAAAATAGGTACCCTCGGAACACTAACTGGCACCAGACTTGGACGTAAAAATAAATACCTTTACATCCTCTACAAACAAGTCAGACGCTCCACCCTAAACTACGCCTCACCTGCCTGGTCTTCCTCCTTCTCAAAAGCAAATATATCAAAGCTGCAAACCACACAAATTGATGCACTCAGGTCTATATGTATGTATGTTATGTATGTATGTATGTATGTATATCTAACGCAGCCTATGGACCGGTTGTCAGGTCCAGGATATGTGCAGCTGCCCAGAGATCAGTACTAAGCAGCCGGTAACCATTACAATATTAAGTTTTTCCCACGGCATATGTGTCGTGTAATGACGCTCTCTGTAGCACCCTTATCATGCACATTTCTTATACCAACCTCTCTAGGACCATGTCAACGCGTTGCTGTAATTTTCATTTATTTGTCGAAGTTCTTTTAGAAAAATCTGGACACCATCGAAGTGGTGGGTAAACTGTGACACTATGAGATCAATTGATCAGTGTCAGATTTACGAATTTCATGATGTATTTAAAGAATATGAATGTCGTCCATACTTACTTGCGATCTTACGCTTGTTGGAACGATACAATGAAATAAAAATAAATCGTAAGAACTTGGCTTGAAAACATTACATGAGGCTCAGGTGGAAAAAAATAAAAGATATTAAACGTGTCATACTAAACATAATTTTTTTTTTTCTAGAGATTTGATCAATGCATATCTGCTCGCTGGAATACCTGTGACTTGGGGATATGTTCCTAGATCGTAAGTCTAACCATTGGTAATTAGTTAGCTGATTAGTTAATCAGAGTGAGAAACCTACAGGTACCATAAGTAATGATACATGATCATTATCTTATTATTAAGTCATTACCACATATCTAACATTTCGTCAGTTCTTTTAACATCATTTTACAACCCAATTTTTCGCTCTGTATCCAGGCCTTGCCTTTCCATAATAAACACGTTGATGGCAGTATCTCTGAATTTACTCGTTAACGACTGTTGATTGGTCATTAAGGAAGGAATCATGCACACACATTATACATACATAATTGCATTCAGTGTATATGTTAAGTTTAATTCAACAGCTGAGGTCATTAAGCCAGAATCCGTAACATTAAAACATATCGAGTTCTAAAGTTGACAGTTAATCTATATGTGTTTCTTGGTTCAGACTGGCGTCAACAGTTAAAAGTCATTATACAAATTACTGTATCATGTGTACATAATAACCAAAGGACAAATCAATGCTTGTGCGTCTAATATGTGCATATACGTAGCTGAATCTAATGATCATTAAGCCGATTTCTGTATTTTAGAATTACAAAGTACAAAAACTGTAAAAGATATGTACGTATGTTGGTGAACTTAAAGGTTACTACCAGTACTGGTCGTTACACTAGAGTGTGTGAGGCATGACAGGGACAGAGAGTACTTCACACATGCTGCAAAGCTGGTTCTTTGGGCGTTATGCCTATTACCTAACAAGGTCACTAACGCCCCCAACGTCAAGCTTCATATACCAACTGGAAAAAATTCTTAACATCTTCTTGGACCACATAAATCCGCCCCCTATCCACATCCAGGCCCCACAGACCTTTCCATGTTTTACCCCGGACGCTTCACATGCCCTGGTTCAGTCCATTGACGGCACGTCGACCCCTGTATACAACATCGCTCCAGTCCACTCTATTCCGTGCACGCCTTTCACCCTTCTACATATTCAGGCCCAGAGCACTCAAAATATTGTTCACTCCATCCATACACTGGAAATTTGGTCTCACCCTTCTCCTTAAACCCTCCACTTTTGACACATATAGCTTCCTTGTCAACCTTTCCTCACTCATTCTCTCCAAATACCCAAAGCATTTCAGCATACCCTCTTCAGCTCTCTCATCCATCCACTTCTTATTACCATACGTCTCTCTTATCCTATCATTTCTTACTCATCAGCCCCTTACATATTGCCCTCACACATTTCATATTCAACACAGTCTCATTTAAAGCCCACGCCTTGTAATCATTCAACACTGTCGGGACTATTATACCCACAAACAAGCCTATCTTCGCACCCCTAGATAGTGATCTGTCTTTCCACACATTCATCAATGTTCCTAAGACCTTCGCCCCCTCACCCACCCCATGACTCTCTTCCACGGTTCCATTCACTTCCTTCAAGTTTTCGCCACTCTGACTCACACCCCATTTAATCAGTCTCTCTCCACTGCTAAACATGATAACCTTGCTTTTATTCACAATATATCTCAACTTGGTCATTTCACACACTCTCCCAAACTCAGTCACCAACTTCTACAGTTTCTCACTCGAATCTTCCACCAATACTGCGTCATCAGCAAACAACAGCTGACTCTCTTCCCTGTCCCCCTCCTCAGTCTGATGATCCATATATGCCACTACCCTTTCATTCACCGCTCTCCCATAAGACTGATATAAAACCATCTGTGGAAAGTCTTCCTTGACGTGGCTGTATCTACGTCAACGGACGGAAAGGATCATACCGTCGTTTAATAGTACCCTCCCACCTTAAATAATCCCACTTTACCCTGCTCCTACACGGGGCGCAGCTCTGAAGCTGCAGGAGTCCAATGAAAAGGATTCCCTGGGATTACATAGATACTCGTATCCTAAGGCAACAGGGATTTATCATCTAAGGACTGTGAAATGGTAGTTCACATCACCGTATAGAAACAGGGTAATCAGACTTTACTGTCCTTTTGGAGTGAGTGAGGGAAATGCCATCTTCGTACAGCTGTCCAAAAGGGTGCCAGTAAAGACTTGGGGTTAGGCAGGCAGGGATGTGTGCTTCATACTGCCCAAAGGGAATAAAAAGGGAAACTTTTTTATATGATCTTTTACTCTGATATCAAACCGGATTCAGCGTTTATCATTATCGAAGTATCCCACACGGTTTGTCAATATTGCCTTTCGTCTACAACTCGCAAAATTCTTTATAGATACATTAGCAAAAAACGAGAAGAGATACTTTGGCGTAAATTGATATCATTCCTAATATATAAACTTATCTATACATTAACTGTTAGGTATATACATACACTCCACTCGCCCTGTCAGTCAGAGTTTATGATTTTGAGTTTTATAGAATCATTTTCGGATTGAAATGTAAGAGAAAATAAGAATTACCTCTTTTCGTTCCACTCAGATGTCGTTGACAACGATTACATTTTCCCCGGGTACGTTTTTAGCGAGAACTAAGCAACATCTTTCTAAAACACTTGTTTCATTTAGATTTTGAAGTTCTGTTTGACTTATTCCAGCATTAATAAAAGATAACGTCCTCCAAGGGATTCCAGTTTTAGGTCCTTCTATCTTCCAGGCTCCAAGAAGATGCTGTTTAGACTAGTGTCCCGATGCGTGATGAAAGAAATGTATATATATATATATACACATTGACAGCTTCGGAGAGCAATTGATACTGACTCCTCTCTTACATTCGTTCCTACTGAAGACTAATTCACTCGCCTGGTCAGAATGCCAGCACCTTTCTTCACAAAATCAGTGGATTTTCCCTGACCGAGTCTAAATGTTAAGGATGGTAACGATTTCTGTTCTTAGTCTGGATATATCAGTCATGTTGAGTCTTTTGCAACAGCTGCGTTGCCTTATCAAACGCAGCGTCACGGTGACACTATGAAATGATGTCTTGCAAAAAGCTATCATTTCTGTCTGTCAAATTGACAGAGACACCGACATGTTTGTTGTGCCGTTTCAGGTATCCTTGTTACTTGTTTAAGCAGTGCGACTGAGAGTTTCTGTCAGCTGTCAGCAATGTCTTGCAACAGTCCATCTGTCAGAATTAAGGAGAGAGACGGAAGAACTCCTACAAACATGGAAGAGTTGCTGGAAGAGACGAGAGTCTTATAGTTCCAGATAAGTCTAGGCGAGGGTACAGGGCTGTTTTGCTGGCACGATAGGGCGTGGTCCCCCTCCTCTTCCTCCTCCTCCTCCTCCTCCTCCTCTTCCTCCTCCTCCTCCTCCTCCTGCCGCCTCAGCCTTCTATGTTCTTTTCCTTGTGAGTCTTCCCCCGTTATGCACCTGTGGCTCACATGCCGGAGGGAGGGGAGTGGGGAGAGAGAGAGAGAGGGAGAGACGGGGGAGGGAGGGAGGGAGGAGGAGCATGTACAGACGGGAGGAAGGGTGAGTGAGAAGAGAAGGAGTGGTGGTTGGGATGGAGAGGGGGCGCTAATGTTACGGTATCTCTGTGTTGAGATCCTGCTGTGTCCTGCGGGTGGGGAAGGCAAGCAGGCAGGATGTCTCTCTCTCTTTCTCCTTCTCTCTATCTTTCTCTCTCTCTCTCTCTCTCTCTCTGAAACTGGAATTTACGTCAGATTTATTCATGGTCTCAAAATTTTTACGTAGGAGAATTATTTTTTTCTCTCTTCTAAGTTTGCGATCGATAATGTAGCAAGAGGGAATCAAGTTCGATCGAGAGTGAATATGGTTCACGTCAAACTTGGACAACGACTGTGGAACTGACAAGGAACTTCAGGTAGAGTAAGCCTTGACTCGGTGATTGTGAGTAACGATCGAAAAACTCATTAATAAGATAATCATGAAACAGCTAAGCTTAAAGGGAAGGTAACTCACATATGATATTTTCGTCAAAATTTAGTATGATCGATTATATGTTACAATAATAATACTGCAATCAAATTTGGTATATCACTTGTAGATGATTTCTCAATTATACAACAAAGGAGGGAATCCCTTGTCAAGCACAGAGGTTAAAGGATTAGATTGTGTATTTACCTTTGAAGCTATTGTGGCAAACACCTTTGAGAAATGCATCAATAGCATCAAAGATGTGTTCCCTGTAGTTTACGGGGAAGAACAGATACCCAAATCAGATATCTATAGATAAAGGGTTTTGGTTATATCTACATAGTCCCGAGTTATGACTTCACGTCTCCCTTTCACGACAGTAAAAGGAAAAATACGATTTATTGTGGAATTTGCATGATTGTTTCTATCACCAAGGAGAACTTTCTGTTGTGACACAGCAGTCTATTTGCCCATTGGTCTGTTCCCCAGGGCAATTGATGCCTTCCGCTTCAACAGAAGGAAAACAACATAGACTCAATAATGATGAAATCAGACATGAAGTAAAGTCATTTTAGACTAACAATCACGCTTTATTGCGATATGCCAAACGAGGAAAGCACTCATTTGGCTAAATAGGATCGCATCACTTTAAGTGAGATCAATTCGGTCATAATCGTTGACAATATAAGCATGAGTAGGATTGAAGTCCACAATATCTCTCACTTGTGATGTCACCCCAAACATGGTGTTGGGTAGAAAAAGAGCGTTTAGGATTAAATAGCTTTGAAAAAAACAAGTGACAGTTGAAAAAAGAAAATGTAGAGGTATTCGATGCTATTTTCAAACATTTTAAACTAAACATTACTCTCCTGATTTTATCTGAGAAATCATTATATAACTGTGATTTCATTATCAAGAAAAGATATAGTAAATTCAGGAGGGAACAGATATTTCAGGTTATGATATTTGGAACAAGAACAGACAGCATCAGAAATAAAGAAGTTTTCCGTTGACTGAAAACACGTGGATGTACTTAGACTACGTTAGAGAAAGTTAAATATACATAGTGACTGATATTATAGATAAGAAAACGGAGTGGTCTATAGATCCTAACTAAAGAGTGGACTTCGGTTATTTGATCTATAGATGGATAGATAGATACATAGATACATAGATAGATACGTAGAGAGAGAAGGAGACATAGATATATGTATACATTTGGAAAATATAAGTAATCACATGTATATACATATGGATTCATAGATATGTATAATTCTATCTCTGATCGTCACCAATAGAAAATGTGATGCTTTTCATGACTGTACTTGCTAAGAACACCACCAGGGGCGTTTATGGTCTCGAAATTCTCAGACCTTTGGACTGTCAATCTCTCGTCATGCGAAAAAAAGGAAAAGGGAACGATCGACAACCAATTTGCGTTCAATGATGAAGAAGTTATTGCTGAGGAAATGATAATGGCGACTCATTTCTGTTGCAGAGGTAATGAGCGGTTGGTGGCTGATGAGGTCCTTGCCATGGAGGGAGGGAGAAGCTGGAGGGAGGGGAAGGTAGAGGGAGGGAGGGAGGGAGGGAGGGAGGGAGAGGAGGATGAGGAGGTCGAGGAGATGAGGAAAACGTAAGGAAGGGCTTCAGGAGGCCAAGAAAAGAAAACAGGATGTAGGTGGGTGTAAAAGAGGGAGAAAATGGAAGGGAAGTGCAGAGGGAGGCGTCATCTACAGTCTACTTGATGAACCCACGTTAGCGTCATCGTCATCATCAGGTCCTCCAGTTATCGTCTTTACGTTCTTGGTAAACTCGAGAATCTTTGTCTTATTCCTGCGCCCAGAACTCAAGAGGAAGTCAACACAATTCCCATTCTTTCCCGGGACTTGCCTATTCCTCTCCCTTTTCCTCTTCCTCCCTATTCACCACACGACGAGGAGTACCAGAAAAGGTGCAGAAAAGTAATCTAGTGTCATCCACGGTCCCTCTTAAGTCACTTATTAGTAGGTGATAAGTACTTTATTCCTTCCAGGAGTATAGACACATGGGTTAAGTGCATTTTGATAGCCAGGGTGGCAGATATACAGGAATGTTTATGTCATGCACTTACTTGAAGACTATGAGGAATAGATGCAGTAATACAGTGGTGTGTGTTTGTGTGTGGATGGATGGTACGCGTATATTACACGTTCTTGTAACTTTTGTGTTCTTTAAGTACGTGAGTCGCTGGCGTTGATGTGGTTCTACAGGAGGGAGCGTTTTAAGTGATCACTGGAGACGTTGTCCCATGTAATGCCTGCTTTCCTCGTACCAAAGGGGAGAGAAAGAGAGAGAAGCTCTTGCGTTCATGAAGCTATTTCCTTCATTTCTTTCGTAATAGGAATACGAAAGCTTTTGCCACGGAGGTGATCAAGTAGAAAGCCTTTTCTCTCTCTCTCTCTCTCTCTCGTCCGTATGTTCTAGCTTTTGTTTGGCACCTGGGAGAGAGAGAGAGAGAGAGAGAGTAAGGGGTCTTTTGTTGCCGTCTGGCCATCGACAGGTGGAACTAATTTTCTTCTGTTGCGTACCAAATATCCGGGAGTACTGGGGACACTGTGCGACGCAGGCTTTTGTCGCTGCTCAATAAGAGGGAAGAAACCTGCGTTGGTAATCGGGCGGCAATTCAAATAACAATATATGATGTTCTTCCGCACAACAACAACAACAACAACATCATCAGCTGCTGCTGCTGGTAGGAGCGACAGGAAGGCCGTCAAACATCGTAAGCCAGATGTTTCTCACACGCCCGGCGTTCCATTTCTGCGTACAGCGTACGAGCTTCGTGTGTGTGTGTGTGTGTGTGTGTGTGTGTGTGTACGTGTGTGAGCGACGATGGCACACCGCGTTCGAATCTCGGTGGCAGAACATCCCTTGTCTTGTCAGCAGCTATGGCATACCATTGCTCTTCTATCAACAGATAAACATGAGATAATATCATTTCAATGTGTCTTACGCTAATGTCATTGCAAAATTTCGACAGCGTGAGTTTCTCTTTCCCTTCGAGATGAATTTGGACCGGATGTTTAAGTCACCGACGTTACTTTACTGCTCTGCACTTATATGATTAAGTAGACGACCACAGTCCTTAGCACTGGGATCATTCTATCGTCCTTTGATCAAAACCAGTAATATAAATCAAAATATCTTTTCCCAGTATCACTGCTTTCCTATAATAACCACTTCAGATACTTCTAATACTACTACTAGTACTACTACTACTGCTAATACTACTACTACTGCTAGTACTACTACTGCTAGTACTACCACTACTAGTACCACCACTACTAGTACCACTACTACTAGTACTATTACTACTACTACTGCTAGTACTACAACTGCTAGTACTACAACTGCTACTACTACTACAGCTACTTCTACTTGCTACTAATATTTCTACTATTACTACTACTACTACTAATTCACATACCATAACTACACCACCACAGTAATTATAACAGCAGAACTATTACCTAAAAGTTCTTGAAAACGTCTGGTAAAAACCACTGATCTCTTAAGTTCTCTTCCTTGGGTTTCTTGTTCCTTCCTTTGCAACTCGTGTCGTGTTTGCTTTCGAGTTGGTCCAGAGTTGATGGACTGACCCCCACTTTCCTTCTGTATCAACGAGGGTGTTCAGCAAGGCTGTATTCTGTCTCCCATTTTCTTTTATTTTTTACGTCTGTGATCCTTCGTATAGTAGGCGTCCTCCCGTTTTCTTGCCAAAAAAGCCTTGAATTCGAGGCTTCTTCTCGTTTTCTAACCCAAGACCCTAACCTTGACGGCTTTCTCCTATTCTTGCCCTAAATCCTTGCCTTCAGGACATTATCTGCTCCTCTCTTCATCTCTCCCCTCCCTGAAGTCTTTCCTTAGAGACATTCTCCCGTCACATTCTACGAGTCTCTCCATCTCCTCGACCTCACGGTAACTGCATCGCGTGAATAAGAGTCCAGAATTACCGCGAAGGAGGGACGAACTCCCGTTGTAAAATGTACATTATAGAACTCGAAACGGTTTCACATACATTTCCCCGTCTCTCTGTTATAGATATCTTGACAGGTAATGACGGGACGAACCCGTCTCTTTCATTCTTATGTGAATTCATGCGATGTTCCGACATTCACTATGCGCAAACTCTCATTCCCGTGCCAGGGCATGCATTCTGCATAAACGGCCCGTAAGTTTGCATACTCTTGCGCATTGCAAGACGTTTATGTTTTGCTTTACGACTCTGTGATAGAGAAATGTTTTGTGATACACGTTGCACTATCTGCAACAACTTTGACTAAATTGATGTTCTTATCTTTCTTCCTCTTTGGGATGGTTTCATACGCATATGAAAACGTACATATTCATGTACATATATATATATATACATATGATATATATATATATATAGAGAGAGAGAGAGAGAGGGAGGGAGAGGGGGGGAGAGAGAGAGGGAGGGAGATCGG
>JAYMFT010152344.1:0-12594 GCA_038088735.1 Panulirus argus
TCTCTCTCTCTCTCTCTCTCTCTCTCTCTCTCTCTCTCTCTCTCTCTCTCTCTCTCTCTTTCTCTCTCTCTCCTTCCCTCGCAATCCCATCCTCCTGTGCCCTCTTTTCCCACCTTCCACACCATTCCTTCTCTCTTTCCTCTCCTTTCCTAACTTCCTTCCCTTTTAAACATCTTCCCTACTTCCCTCCCTTTTCTCTTCTCCCCGTCATCTCCCCAGGAGGCGTCCCTGGGGTGACCCCCGACGGCTTGCGCTACCCAGGGTTCAGAGGTTCTGTAATTAGGGCCACGTCAACAACTAATTGGTTCACCCCTGTGGATTGTTCTCCCTCCTCTGCTGCTGCTAGGCATGGGTAAGCGTGCGTAGATGTGTGGTCGTGGGTGTTGGTTGGTGTGGGTGGTGGTGGGCAGAGGGTGAGTCACAGCAGTTACTCAGTTGCCGCGTTTAAGGCCTATATGAGGCAACCCACGGCTGGGGTTTCTGGTGAAGAGGAGGTGCAAGATGGGAGGGCGGTGTTCGCTGGCAGGGTCGTCGACATTCATTAGTCCAACTGACGCCATACACCTACCTTGATCAGTAACCTCAGTTCTCAAGGAAATCGCTTGAGGAGCACTGCCTCAGGGACCTGTACCAGATGGTTTCCTCACCCTAGTGTATGCTACATGAAGAACATTGTCAATATCTCTCAAGAACTTCAGCCACTTTGCTGACGACAAGGTGTTCTGTGCATTAGTCTCTAGACTTGAGCAGGTCATTACTCAAGTCAGTGCATAGACGAAAACACTTCACTCTTGGCCTGTCACAAGCAGGCTGCTTTTTTGCTTTGTGCATACATCTCGCGGGATGTTTTCCAGAGAGTCAAACTCATTTAAATGACGCTGATGTCCCTGTTGCTGGACAAAGTGCAGGGACTTCTTACTCATATGAAGAGCTTGGGGTTACTAATCGCTGAGACATTAAAGCGAAAAATGGTACTCCTTCGAATATCTAGAATAAGAATAGGAAAAACGTGTTACAAAGTCATACCAGTGAGCTTCTGACACACCAGGCAATTCGCTCCACAGAGCACTTGCTGGCCTATCCTCACCTAATGCCTCAATTGTATTACCATCTGCCATGGTGCCCAAAGATCTTACTGCATCCTATTGTGATTGCTAAAGAGCTAGCACCTATTGCAGGCTTGTCCATTACCCACTCACACTCAGTCCATATCTAGATAAATTTCTATAACCTGATTCATCTTAGTATACATGTCATCTTTCTCTTTTTGTTCAAGAAAGTAGACAGATTTTTACTGGACTACCTCAACCTAACAATGAAAATAACCAAATCACAGCCAAAAACTTCATTCACAGAGACTCAGTGGATTACAAGGTTCCCTTCCTCTCCTGCGCTTGAGCTTCCCACCCACTCACCACAAGGATAGCAGAATATTCAGGAGAGGAAGTGTTTAGATATAATTGTGCCTGCAAGAAATATATTCTGCACCACAAGCCTACTTAAAGCACTAATATCATACACAAATGCTTAAATCCTCATTTAATCTTGTTCTTTTGTGCATGACACTCCTACAACATTAAATGCCATTTGAATTTCGGTCACGAGATCGCATTTATCCACATCGTTTACGAACATTCTTCTTTACAGATATCATGAATAAATGTTGGGAAGACTTTAGCAATCGTAAGTACCTCTCCAAACTTCCTTTCTTTGCTTTTTTCTACTCCTCTCTGTTTTCTCTACCCTGTCCATTGTGGTAGTCGTTGATGGAGCTATATCACCCCGTTATGCTATCAACACTGGTGTGCCTCAGGATTCAATCGTATCGCCTTCTCTATCTCTCTCTATCTTCTATTTACTTCTGTTCATTCTATATAATTCAACTCAAAATACTCCCTTCCTTACTATGATGTTCTTTCCCTTCTTTGTAACAAACATTCTTTCTTAATCCGGACCCGTGAAGCATTTTGGTATGGAGAAGCAGGAACCTGATCAAATTCAATAGCAAAAGAACACAGCATCTACTTATATCATTTTTTTTTTTTTTAGATATCACTCGTATACCTCTGCTCAATTCTAAGAGACTATAATTCTTCCCTGTAGTTAAGATATACATATTGGGTATACCCATATCTTCCACTCTTGTCCTGGAAGCCTCACATCATCAATATCGAAATCCGCTCTATAAAAGCTGAGGTTGTTGTATAGGTGTCGTATTTATTATCATTGTTTTTACTTCCCAAATTTGTGACCAGCTGTTTCATATCCACATCTTTTTTAACTTATATATCAAGTATCTCTCGCATATATCGAGTGGTTCTTCCGATACCACTGAGTTGAATCTAAAGCCTTCCGTCTCATTAATTCTTCTGGGATCGTCTCTTTCCGAATATCCCTTGTTATCTTCCGTTACGTTGCTGCAGTACCTTATGAGTTGTCTTCGTGTATCCCTGCCATCCCAGACATCAATCTGTTGTGCTCATGTGGCAACTGCTTCCCATAGTTTCCGTGTGAAAACCGGGTACATGAGGATTAACAGTTATGGCACCACCTTTCCTCGAACAGCGAGGTTTTGGCATTTTCCTCCTTTTTTCGCCTCTCCTTTTGCCAGTGATATGTGTGTCTTTAAGGGGCAGGTCTACAAACAAATAAAGAGCTAATAAAGTTCTTCATTCTTTGTCTTACGCTCAAATTTCTCTTCACTCGGGATGGCCGTGACTGGGAATGATCTCCCCACGCCAGTTTTATCAGTATAAAACAAAAGATATTCAAATCTACAATCATTAATCTAGTTTGATTGTACTTTCTTCATAATGAGGAAACTTCGAGATTTAAGGCCATATCGCTGCTGCGGAGTCAAGACATAAAGGTTTAACTTGAAATGAATGCTTATGCCTGCACTGTGTTATCTTCAATAAAGATGTATAGAAAAGTTGTACTCCTTAAAAGGGTAATTATCACTAAGGGTCAAGCAGCCTCTGATCTCACAGTTTATTGTATACATTGTCCTGTTGGCCAATATTGTAATTGTTATCATTATCATTTTCATTATCACTGTAGCAGCAGTAGTAATATCATCATTGTTAGTATTATTGTTTTTACCATTACTGAAAACCTAATTGCTTGGTAAGAACTAGATGTCTCTGCAAGAGCTAAAAGTTCCCGATATTATTCATGTTTCTACAGCAATGAACAACGAGTTACCTGTACGTGGCAAAATATAGCCATTTGACACGTTGGTAGTGACCTTTCAGTATCACAGCACAAAGAAATGTGACTTCATCCGGTATTCAACGCTTAACATGAGAGTTTACTGTCGCAGAGTGAACTGGTTCTTCTGGGTAAAATTCTGAGAAATCCATAATAATGAAATCCTTTAGATCAACTGGGAGGTTCTGCATGGGAACACATCTGAATAGAGTTGGGTGGTGCATCTATATACCTCAGGTCTTGTGGCCATGGAAATGCAAAGAAATACAAAGGAATACACTGGAAGTCAAACAACAACTGCCCAGTGGGTCTTTTTCGCGGTTGTTTTTGGTAGTGAAAGAGATCAGAAACTCAAAGATTAGTGCGGTAAAAAAAAGATAGACGCGTTGAAAAATGTATTAGCCATCTACCATCTTTAATTTCGTTCTCATTTATATGGATCAAATGTGTATAGACTCGTGTGTAATGAGTAGAACTGGGTCTCCCATCTCCAGCCCCTCAAGCTGTCAAAGGAACACTTAGTTCCCCCATTGTCGATCTGTGATTCTATTCCTACATCTATCCCTTTTGTGCATATCTACACCATAATGAGCTTCTAGGCTGCATATCCCTGTGATGATACATAGCACATATGAAACCTGGGGGGCTGTTATGACCTCCACTGGAAAGCGTCACCATTAACGAAATGTTCGTCTTGGACACGCAACGCAACTTTAAGGATAGACGTAAAAAAAAAGAATCCTACAAACCTCTCCTCATCCAGCCCTCCGAGACACACAACTCTGGCACAAGAAAGTGGACTACGTTCGTCCATTTATATCACTAAGTTGTTGTCAGGCAAAATTCATCTCGAGTTGATGAGTAAATTACAGCGAATACTACGTCTGGGCGGAACCAACCAGCCCTGCATGATGAGACACGACTCGAGGACTTTAACAGGGATGCCTGGCCTCGCTGCTCCCACGCTGAGAGGTTAAGACGACCGAGTATAATGCCATGCTCTGTAATGTTGGGGTAAGAATCTATTTTGCCAGCATTAAAGACGAGGCTGTGAACAGTGAACAGTTTCTGATCTTACAGAAAATGAACCACAAGTAACATTATGAAAAATATTTGACAGGACCCATGTTCTTATCATGACATTATGGAAAAAGTTTACTCCGCTGGATGACGGGAAACGTGAGCATTACAAGATGGGAAGACGTGCAAATTAGTAAACAAGAATATGTCTGCAAAGTTAAGAACGTAACGATAATTACTACCCAGACCTGCACTTTGGCGCACATAGAGTGATGATGACAGTCATAAGAGTAATGATCATAATACTACTAATAATACTACTTATACTTGTAGTAGTAGTAGTAGTAGTAGTAGAAGTATTTGTAGTAGTAGTGGTAGTAAACCTTTTTGCTTCCATACACCCCATAGTGTTATCTATTCCCATGTCTAAAAATCTTCCTTGACCACTATGAAAACAGTTCGCGATGAAGAACATGCGGAAGTTTGAAGAACTTCATGCCATGGCTACACAAATTGCTGCAACCTGATGGATCATCTGGCTGTGTTTTCACAGACTACAAAGATGAAATCTGAGAAACGCCCCTTCGTCGTCTCCCAAATCGGAAAAGTGCCTCACACAACAACTTTGCAGCCATCCACTACGCACCAGCCTTCCTGATACTAAAGTCATCTCTTGAAACCATACAGTCACCAAATGTAGCGGTGTCTGCTGACACTCCACCAGAACTCCCTCACTCTCACTTTCTCATGGGTTGCCTCTCATACTATAGATGAGGGAAGCCTAAAGACGGACAGGCTGGCCAAGTTAACCTGCGATCATCCAGCTCACGAAACTCCTCAAGGATTTGTCAGTATCTTGTTTCCTTAGAAACCTAAATATATATTCCTTAAACTTCCTGTTAAAGGGAATGTACGCTAAAGAATATATGCTACACAGTCAATATTCATCTGTATATCCTGGGCCACCCACACATACATATGCAAAGGCAGACACGCATCCACGTTTGAGATGTATCTTTAACGCACGTCTCAAAATGGGCTATCGACTACTCTGGCCATGGGCCAACAACCCAAACTTTGCAAACAAATGTCTTCTAGGCTAACAAACCAGACGAAATACTAGCTCGTATTAGTT
Source organism: Panulirus argus (assembly GCA_038088735.1). NCBI lineage: Eukaryota > Metazoa > Arthropoda > Malacostraca > Decapoda > Palinuridae > Panulirus > Panulirus argus. The sequence continues at coordinate 5,366 of JAYMFT010152344.1, forward strand.
CCTATGATTGCCTCATATCCAGCCCTCTGGTTCGTAAAGAACGACAACAAATTTGAACCAAATTCTATCTAGGGACCTAGAAACCCTTCCTAAACTCCTTCCTTCTTTTGGAAGATGGATACAAATTCTCAGATTCACCTTGATCCATCTTTTCAGGACATATTACGCACCCTGCGAGCTATGAGTTCCAGTGTTACCCGAAAATACTGGGGTCAACCGACATTTGTAAGATAATGCACCCCCCAAAAGTAGTAATGATAATGATAGTAATGATAATGATAAAACAAAGATGATAATGATAACATTAAGGGTATTTGATGATGATAATAGTAATAATAATAATAATAATAATAATAATAATAATAATAATAATGATAATGATAATGATAATAATAATAATAGTAATAATACAAATAATAATGATAATAATAATGATGATAATTATAGTATTATAATAATATAATGATAATGATGATGATAATAATAATAATAATAATAATAATAATAATAATAATAATAATAATAATAATGACAATAAAAATTATAATTATAATAATGATGATAATAATGATCATAATGATAATAATAATAATTATAGTAATAATAATAATAATAGTGATAATAATAATAATAATTAGTAAAAAATGATAATGGCATAGTGTGCTTGTGTAATTACTTGTATGTAATTACATATTTGTATCCCACTATTCCCACTGTCGGATGAAACGAAGTGTTTCTTCGGCATCCTGACTGACCAACTACATCCAGATCTCTTATAGACTCCCTAATTCTTTAACGAATCGTCACACATATATTCTCATTGTTCACTGTCAAATGCTTCAAAGTCTCTCTGACTGGCTGTTACGGCCTTTTTCAGACCATCTGTTTGGTTACTACTGTGTGTCTCTCTGACTACCTAGTTGATTACTCTCAACCCTCCCCAGTTTCTTTACAACCACGGCTCCTCCAGACATCTTCCTTAGATATGACCTCAGTCTCCCTACCTCAGTGCTCTGATAGTACCATACCTGGTCAAGATCTCCAAACTGATGGTTACCACGGGTCTTCTGAACCTCGTTCGTTCCTTCCAAGAGTCACCTAGACTTGGATCATAACGACCAAATGAAACCAAAGCCTCCTCGTCCAGGTGTCAAGGCTGGTTACTACCAGACAGTGAATCGTAACTACCAAGTGGTTTCTGTTCATGGTGTTTTCTAGTCCTGATTCGTAACTTTCAAGTGTTTCATAGTCCTGATTCGTAGCTATCAACCGTTTCCTGTCCCTGATTCGTTATCATCCTGATTCGTTGCTATCAGATATTTTCTAGTTCTGATTCGTTACTTCCAGATGTTTCTAAGTCTTGATTCGTAACTACCAAGTATCTTCCAGGTCTCCCGATGTTTTCACTGCGTAGTTCCACCCACGCCTCCTTCATAGGTACAAGATGCTACTCAGGCCTCATGGATGTATACTGCCAAGTAGTGTCTTCCACACTATATCACTGGTCGCTTCAAGTACTTTCTCTAGGCGGCTCCGGCAGGACGTCTTCCAAACATTTTTGGTCATATAATCAACAAGAAGCATCCCAATTCAGTGAGCAGGAAATTCCAAGAAACTTTCTTTGTGAAAACTGGTGACTTGATGATTACAGGACACTCAGACATTCTTTTAACATGCGTAAGGAAAGTTATTTTGGAATCGGTGTCACACGAAACCTCATACTTTACCTCATGATCCCTCATGAAGATGATGACCGCGGGCTGTATGCCTCTATGGTCATGTCTGAATATTGCGGTCTTGCCAGAGTTCCTGATGCTGGTGCTATGAAATTGTGGAGAACCCGGTCTTTGCCCCACCACTTATCGAGGGCAATTCTTAGAATAATCCAGGGATGGAGCCTGATGGAGCGCGGATTTGGGTAACTTTGGTCTACACTTTCGCCTCCGTGACACTGAAGAAGTTTCCTCATAGACGCCTGTGCCATTGTTGGCGATGTAATTTCATATCATGACCTCGATTTCCCTCTTCCTCAGCAAAATCTGAATGCAATTCCAAAAGCACTGGAAAATACTTATCATATTTACTTAATAACATCTTATAGACTTCAGTAATATGTCTTCTCATTATTTCTATGTTAGCGTTTATAGCTTCCATTATTGTGTTTCTTTATTGAAATGACCGAATTAGAAAAAGTATTACAAGGCAGAGATCTCGACAAAATCTAATCAAGGCAAAGCTAACTAGCCTCGACATTTCCGGATTGACATCTTCTTTTGTAATCACAAGACACTAAATTGCCATTGTGTTTTTTACGACATAATCCTCCGGGGAATCAATACTGCCACATCTTGATAACTAGACTTTTGCGTGCACGTATTGTGGAGCGGTCAGGCAGGGGTGGCTCGGTGCCCTCACATGGGACCTTCATATTAAGACCTATAATAACACAGGTCCCATTGAGGATGGCTCGTGAGTACAGCTGTCTTGGGGGTGGGATCTTGAATACATCTGCCACAGTGGATGGTTCACGAATACATCTGTCGTGGAGGCAGGTTTACGGACACGATCTCATGTGTTGTTTCATGAACTGATAGATCGAGGAAGTAGAGTCATGAATATCAGCACAAGGTGGTGAATACATCTATTACGGAGGTAAATTCGTGAATTTAACAATTATGGGGTTACTGATACGTAAATGATGTTGCCACCGAGGTAGGTTCATGAACATAGCTGCCTTAGACTCTGAATTATGAGTTCAGTTACTATGGAGGCTGGATCATCACTTCACATGCCATGGTGCTAAGTTCACATGGAAAGCTGACAAGAGGGTTATGTGAAAAATACATATGCCACAGAATGCGTTCATAATTATAAGTGCCTCTAGTTCCGGTTCATGAGTACAGTTGCAACGAGGGTAGGCTAGTTCAAGAATATAGTGATCAATGGAGTTGGCTCATGAACATCCGTGTTCTCTTCCACTTCCATCATTCTGTAGGCTGCTGTAGATACTCCTAGGTATCTAAAGTGCTCCAGTTCCTATAAGTTCTCTCCTTTCAGAATCATGCTCAAACCAGGATGTTCCTCTCTCCAGCTAATCCTCAAAACTTTACTTTTATTCATATCAACTTTCAACTTCCTCCTGAAACACATTCCTAAGCTTAAACACCAACTTTTGCAGTTTCTCACTTGAGTTTGCCACCAGAGCCGTGTCATCTGAAAACAGCATCTGACTCATCTTCATGGCTCCCCCCCACTCTGAACAGACACCAGAGGCGCCCCTATCTCAAAGACCCTCTCGTATTAATCTCCCTCACCACCAGATGCAGATCAAACAGCCATGGCGACATCACACATACACACACACTTGGTATAGATTCACACTCGATTATGATAATTCATCTTCCTCCTTTCCTACTCGCACACGTGACATACCATCTCGGTGAACACTCTCCTTTTTCGCTAGCATCTTTCTTCCCACGCCATATATTCGTAGCACCTTCTGCAAGTCATCTCTATCATGATAAACCAGTTATACACTTTTTCCAGATCCATGAATACCACTAGTAAATCTCTGTTTTTACCTAAGAATTTCACACACAAATACTTGACAGCAAACACCTGGTCCATATATCTTCTGCCACTTCCGAAGCCCCTTTTTCCTACCAGGTTTAATCCTTCGTGAATGATGATGATAATGATAATGATACTAATGATAATGATTATGATAGTGTTATATATGATGAATAATAATGATATTATTGATGATAATGATAATATTGATGATAATGATAATAATAATAATAATAAAAATTATAATAATAATAATAATAATAATAATAATAATAATAATATAATAATAATAATAATAAAAATAATCAAATTAATAATAATAATGATAATAATAATGATAATTATAATGATAATAATAGTTTTGTTTTATCATTATTATTATTATTATTTTCATTATCATTACATTCTTGTTTGCAAATTTTCCGCGTTATGTAGGTAGCGCAAGGAACAAACAAAGAAATGGCCTCGTTCGCTTGCATTCATTACCCACTTTTCATGTGCATATAATGCACCGAAACCACAGCCCCTTGTCCACAACCAGGCCCCACAGACCTTTATTTGGTTTCTGCCTGCTGCTTCATGTGCCCTGGTTCAGTTCAGTGACAGCACATCGCTCCCTGTATACCACATCGCTCTAGTGTATTCTGACCCGGGCACGCCTTTCATCTTTCTGTATGTTCAAGCCCCGACCACTCAAAATATATTTCGCCCCATTCATCTGTCTCCAATTTGGTCTTTCCCTCCTCCTTACTGTCTCCCTTTCTGACACATATATCCTATTTGAAAACCTTTCTTCATTCATTCTCTCCATATGTCCAAACCATTTCAGCACACCCTCTCCAGTCTCTCAACCACTATCTTCTTATAACCACACTTCTCTCCTTCACTTTTACTACCTGCTCGTCTAAACCAAGTCACACCACATATTATTCTTAAACATTTCATTACCAACACATCCACCCTTCTTTGCACATTCTCATCAATAACAATGACTAGCATCCATACAGCATCGTTTGGACTACAGTATCCTCAAACATACCCACATTTGTCCTCCCAGATAACAACCTCTCTTTCCACGCCTTCCTCTGTGCTCTCAGAACTGTCGTTCCCTCCCCTCCCTGTGATTCGCGTTCGCTTCCATGGTTCCATTCGCTGCCATGTCCACCCATAGGTATCCAAGACACTCCATTTCCTCCAAAAACTCTTTCCCTGTAACACACAAAAAATCATTACAAACAGTAATTACGCACAAGCACACACACACACACACACACACACACACACACACACACACACACAGATCACAAAACTACACCATTTTCTCTTTCCACGGAAAAAAATTTTGAGGCCCTAAAAAAAAAAAAGGGCCTCCGTGGTTTAGCGGTGAGCGTAACTGACCCTGGTTTTACACAGGGTCCGACAAGGGTCGGGTCTGAGTAGGTTCGATTCCTTGACACGGCATTCGGCCCAAATCCAACTCAAGTATCCTTTCTTCCCTCAGGTTGAAGTGTGCATGTGCCCATACACATATAGGAATAAAAAAGAAGGTACATATATCAGACGCTTGGAGAAGGGACAACACGAATGCAGTACTCTCTCCCCCGTAACACACAAACAGTGGTGACACACACACACACTTTCAGGGATTAAGAGTAGTGGATGAATGGAAGACGTGAGTGAGAAAAGAGTAAATGTTGACAGCTTACAGAGCTTTAGAATGATGTATGAAAGTAGAAAAGGTTCAAAAGATGGTGCCCCACGAATGTAGAATTCCCTCCCAAGTTCAGTACAAAGATGTGATCTCTTTCTCTCTCTTACACACACACACACACACACACACACACACACACACACACACACACACACCTCCTCTTACCTTCTCCCCCCCACCATCCCGACGCCCCTCCACCACGGACCGCCGTTCGTCAACTCAATCGACTTCTAATTAAAACAACCCTATACCTACCATTGCCAATGTCATAAACTGCCAATGAACCAGTGCATAGCTAAGCAAGCGAACAGCTCAGTTTCTGTTAGTTAGGCTATGTAGTACGTCAACTACTATTTTCCTGCAATAACTCATCACTTAATGATCAACCAAGCTCATTATGTATAAGTCATACTAATCATTCTGTAAACCTCCTCGTATATCAGTCACCCACTTTATTTTGATGTACTTCCTCCATATGCTTATCTCAAGTGTGTAGATATTTAGCCAACCTTGATTTTAAGCTTTTTTATGATTGATTGTCTAGTTACTGTAATGAACTCAGAGCCCTGTAACATTTGTCATACCTCACCTGTGTATTTAGAATCGAATGGCTGCCTAAGTCCAATAAATCATAATGTATTTATATATTTGCCTATCTATTTACTTATATTCATTGGTCCTGAAAAAAATCTCTCCATATGCGCTGAAGAAAAGAGAAGATATACGGGAGAGAGGCTAGCTGAAATGGCGAGCAGTATATCAGTAATTGAAGGAGTTGTGTTAATGAAGTGGAAGAGAGTAAATGTAGTGCCTTTCTCTGAGAAAGGAAATCGAGTAAGTGTCTCCTTCGCTGCAAAATACTGGCAAGTGGAGAACTACTTGCACTGGAAGAAGTAACTGAGTGAGAGGCTAAATGGATTCAGGGAAAGGAGGTCGCATGTTGCAAAATTTCTTAGACTCTTATGATAGCTTAAGCTCCATTTTGAATACAAGAAATGGTTTGCTAGACCATATATATTTCCAGAGAGTAGGAAACGTTTGACACTGTCTCTCAAAGGAAGCTAGTAGAGAAGCTGGATCTTCAATCACGAGTAAAGGAGAGAGAGTCCTTCATTGGATAGAATGTCTTACTGGAAGAGATCAAAGGATACAAATCTGAGGAGCATCCTTAAAATGAGCATTCTTTAGAAATGATCAATAAGAAGAATTAAACTGAATCTTGAGTAAAATTAGAGACCATGCGAAGTTCTAAGAGATACAGGGAATGAGTCAGCTTGCAGAGAGACTTACACAAATTCCAAAATTAATTTGGGTAACGTTTCATGAAGTTCAACTAGAGTAAACAGAAAGTAATGAAGATGGAACACAGGGAAAGATGGAGTAAGTACGATTACTGTCAAGCAAGAAATATAACATGTAGGAATCTGTGAAGAGAGAAAAGAGACTTGGGAGTGGACATTTTGCCAAATATGTGACCAACATTCAGGAAACTTGTTAAGGAGTGAAATTGTGCGTTGGCAGAAAGTCTAATATAACGCAAAACTTAAGAACGAGACATGTTTAAAAGAATACGATAATGTATTGTTTTATAAGCACATTCGTGGTCGCTTTGTACACCTCCAGGTCCCAAACTTCCGCCATCTGCCGCAGTATCATCTGCAACATATAACATACCTCCACAATACTCACTTCATCTGTTCACCGCATCTTTCCTTATTACCGCTTCTTTATCTGCTCCCTTCACTAATGTCCCCATCTTATTCTCCTCACACTCCTCACCTTTCAAAACAATTTTTTATTCTACCTGAAGTTTGCCGAGACCCTCACTCCAACTTGCACTTGCCCTCTCTTCTATCCACTACACCTTCCGCTAGACTTCCTTCCGCATTATCTGTACGATATATATATATATATATATATATATATATATATATATATATATATATAA
>JAYMFT010152355.1:0-12594 GCA_038088735.1 Panulirus argus
ATATATATATATATATATATATATATATATATATATATATATATATATATATATATATATATATATATATTATTTGCCCGGAAAGTTTCTGTTGGATTTCTAGAAATGGTTGGTTAGGTTGTGCTAAGGTTAAAAGGAATTACTGGATGATACTTTTTTTCTTTTCAAAAAGATGATCTGATAGGATTTGTTAAGGGTGTATGAATCTCTGGTAAGCCTTTACAAAAGTTTGAGGAATTAACTTGTGGGTTTTTTCTAACTGGGAGGTGAAAAAAACAGCTTGACAGAGTTCAGTCGAAAGCCGTCAGACTTATAAACTCTGCCAGGCTAGCTTCAAAACTTAAACCCCCCTTCCCTACGCCGCAGTGTTGGTTCACTTTCCCTCTTCTACAGGTATTACTGTATTTTTTGCTCTCGGAATCTGGCTGCTTGTGTGGCTCCATCACTAGCTACACCACGCAATGCTCGGCAAGCTGCTGCGTCACATGATTACTGTGTGGCCTTTGGCATCTCAAGGGTGGGCCGTTTTGATAACTGTTTCTTTCCCTACATCTCGAAGCTCTGGAACACTCTACCCTCTCACGTCTTTCCCAACAACTATGACCTCTCACATTTTAAAAGACAGGGATTTTCTCGTTCTCCAAAATTCTTAGATACTTTCCTTGTCTCTAGTTTTTCTTTTTCATTAGCTTCTATATATTTCAATTAAGGCCCGGCCTCGATGTGGACTTTGGTCCTTGACTGGAGCCTCCACAGTTTAAGAAAAAGGAGTGGGCTTTTTCTAAGGAAGTGATCGGGTGCAGTGTGTGGTAAAGGTAATGGTGGTGGTCGTCTGACATATAGGGAATGACTGGGGTTAAGGTCTTCCCAGGGATTGGGTGGCGCTGTGCACGGTGATTAGGGTGATGCTGTGCTAAATGTTGAGGACTAATCAGGTCGGATAATGCTGTGTTAAAATTAGAGAACATGTGAGCAGTGCTCCTGAAGATTTGAGATTAAGAAAAGTTATTTTCTGTCAATAGTAAAGGTTCAATTTAGCAATATGCCATTGAGTTACTGGAACGGTTTGGTTATGCCATGTTAAGGGAATCTTCCAGAACACTGCTTTGTTGATTAAAGGAACGAGCGGTCAGTGCCTTGTTAAAGGAACGACTGGAGAGCGCTGTGTTACCTTAAAGGAATGATAGAAGAGTGCCTGCCAAAGGAATGATTGGAGAGTGATTTCTTAAAGAAGTGATTGGACCATGCTTTAGGTTAAAGGAATTTCTAGGGGGCAGTGATCCTTTTAGTTAAAGGAATGATCGACTGAGTCTCCCGACGTGGAGGGAATGATCGGGTATTTGCCCTAAAGGAATGATCGGATAATTACTCTGACAAAGACACCTTAAGTGAGGCGAACGAGGAAAGTACGTGGGAAAGACAGACAACAGATCTGACGGTTTATGACGAAGTTATCTACTGGAGGACATTATCATTTTCCTTAATTACCCAACCCATACTATCCTAATTACCATATCGAGGATTTTGAGATCTCAAAACTTCATACCCAAAAGTACTATGAATATTTACCCTCAGGTTCAGCGCCTGGAAGATTTTTATTTAGAAATTATCGACAACCCCCAGACCTTAGTTTCACCTTAAGCAGTCAAACATTCGAACGAAATCCAGTGAACAGTTTGAGGAAGTTTATATAAACTGCAACACAGGACATTGATCGAGGCCGAGGGGGGTGTTCGTGGGGTTGGCCGGATACGCCTTTCTTAACCGTCGGTCGGTAGTGCCCGGATTGGCGTTTATGGTTCTTGCCCCGGGGCTAGGGAGTAGCTACGAGACTTTGGCCTCTACGGGCGGTACACAAGGGTCGTTATGGCCCGCGGAGTGGGCACCCCGCGGTGCTGACACGCCCTCAACGGCTCCCTAGACAAACAAAAGGTGTCCGGCCGTGAAATTGAACATGACAGACCGAGGTGTTTAGTGATCAATGTGTCGGCCAGAGGTCGGGTGTTGCCCGCCAGTGGCCAGACGGCTGGTAGAAAACGGGCAGCGCTCAGGGGTACTGTGGGGGATAGAAAACGGAAGATTTGTAAACATCTAGTCGTGCTTAGGGATTATGAGAACTTAGAATAGTTCATCTACAGATATGATTGTATAGGAGTAGGTGTATGAAATAACTTTGAATTTTGATGTTCCATTCAGGTCAAAAGCCAGACCAGCTTACCCACGGGTCGTTCCGTGGGTCGTAAAGGTCGTAGCGCGTAGCTCAAGGGTCGTACTCGAGAGGTTAAAACTCAAGTTCCTGTACTCGAAGTTCCTCCGAGGACGACTCGACTCAGGTACCCGCCTCTCTAACCCAGCGTGTGATCTTCCTGACACTCCCCATGCTAAGCGCTGACTCGCATCGGTGCCCAATCAGAAATAGACTTCTCACCGGCGAAGCTGTGATTGGCTAAGCCGGTGGCCAGACGGTCTAGGGGCAAGAAAGTGACGTTTCGTGGGTACCTGTAGATGGTATCCTCGGTACTATCCCCCAGGCTAGGACGGGGCCTCGCGACTCTCGACTCTATGGGCGACCCATAAGGGCGGTTTTCGCTGGGACAAGCGGGCACCCCGCTGGCCAGACACGCCCTTAATAGCCGACAAAACAAACGAAAGGTGTTGAGGCGTGAAATCGGCCGTGTCGTTACCCAGTACCTGGAGATGGTATCGGTAGTACCAGCCCCCGGGGTGAGTAGGGGCGCCTCCTCACTCGGGTCTCGCCTACACCACCCGGTGTTAAGGGCCGATCTCACCTCTGGATCCGGGTCCCGTAGCGGCGCACAATAACCTCACTTTTCTTCTATTTCGCAACGAAATTTAATCATGAAGAGTAGATCCTCCACGCCTCTCACGCTCTCCCCGAGCCATAACCAAACCCCAAAAAGTTTTCCCAAGCATGAAAGTACTTATTACATTACGTAACCCCGGATGTAGTACCGTCGCACTGAACAGAAAATGGGAAGTGTGGTTATATATATGTTTTTCTTCCTTTCCGTTCGTAAGGGCGAACTTAGCGATCAACGAAGTTTTTTGCGAAGAGGGAACTAAAAGTATAGCATGTTATTGACGTCGCAATTGCTGGGTTGGTATTCTCTTCCTCCTCCTCCTCCGCCTCCTCCTCCCTCACAGGAGAGCAGGTCGCCGGGTCCCGGAGATAGTGATTGGTGGCATTTTGCCCTGGAGTTCTGACGGCGGCAGAGCACTGAGGCGCGCCATTCTCCCCTCTACGGGCGACCCATAAGGGCGACTTTGGGTAGCATGGGCGGCGCCCCCGCTGGGCCCGACACGCCCTTAATGACGGCCAGAACAAACTGAAGGTGTTGGGGCGTGAAATTGCCTTGTCATTATGGAGTACCGGTTCTTGCCTAGGGGGAAGGTACCAAGATAGGCCGAGGCCCCGGTAGAAAACGGATATTGTGTGGGACAGAAAGCGGGAACTGTCGGTACAGAAAACGGGTGTTGTGGAAAACAGGCAACGAGAATTGTTGGTGGTGCTCTGTAGAAAATGAAAATTCTGGAGGACAGAAAATGGAATTATTTTTTAAATAATGGAGGACAGTACTCAACAGCTTTGCAAAACTGTTTAAAATCCGGGTAACCCGTTGGCTAAATTGTTTACATGAGACAGCTGAATTTAACGAAAAGAAAACAAATAAAGAAAAAAGGGGAGAGAGAGAGAGAGGGTCAGTCTAACAGGTATTCGTTTTGGATATGCCCTCTGACCTGTCATGTCCTCTGACCCGACTGACCACAGACAGGTGAGCAGCGACGGAACACATCATCCAACAAGCGTTAACCCCTTAGGGGACGATAGAACGACCACGACCCCTGACCAAGACTTTGTACGACCCTGAGTATGGATGGCGTGACCCCCCTGACCTCACAGTGAATGGTCAAATTGATGAATCATGCCAGTATCCCTGTGGGTCGTAGCGTCGTACACAAGGGTCGTTGCTCCGTGGGGTCGTTTTGTCGTGTTCTCGGTGCTAAACGAGAACAGCAGCGAAATGGAGACCTAAAACTAGGACACGCGGTAATCGGATGTAATTAGATTAAGGAAAACGGCACATGGGACTGGAAAGCAAAAGGCAATGCAGTCCACTGGGTATAGAACTGAAACACAAGAGGCTTACAGTCCACTGGGTAGGTATTTACTGGGTGACTCCGGTGGGAGGGAGGTGGCGTGTTTAAATGTACAATTCCTTACACATAGCCTCTGACAGACTGCTCCACTTTCAGTCGGCCTGAAATTCATGCTGAATTGTTTGCGGACTGAATCCCGGATGGACTCAGATGCACAATAAACAGTGGGACGCAGCACGCAGCTGCAGGCATGTTAACGAGGGATTCAAATGTGAGGGAAATTGTGCCAGACGTGCTAACATCACTCAGAGATGTGTGGGAGAGGGTCACATCTGTAGTGGTGTCTGCAGACCCGTGTGGTATACGGAGGCACGAAGGTGTGTACACGTTTGGAAGATGGTCCGTTTTGGAGAAATACCCGAAGTTGATAGCGTCTTCAGGTAATTATTATTTACTACTGTTATTCTTGGATCCAGTGTGTATGTGTGTGTGTGTGTAAGAAACCTTCTTTTAGTATGCAATTTCATTCATTAGTTGCGTGAGACTCACGTTTGCATTTGTGCCTCCCCCTCACATTCAAAGGGACTCCTTTGCGCGTGATTAAAGATCATTGCCCTGACATCTTCACGTGTAAAACGCGTAGCACATAATACCTCTCTCGCTGCGTGTTCCCATCCCTTCCTCGGTCTACGTCCGTCTCCTTATTCCTCCCCTCACCCTTCCTATCAATGACATAAGACGGGCTCGAGACACCTTGGTAGGAAGCAGGTCCATATGCCTCAGCAGCTTTAATTGTAATGCAGACTCGCTCTAGCGTTTTAAGCTGTGCTCAGGGTAGACCGACCCCTCACCTTTAAGCACTCCTTTCATTCACCCACACCAGAATACGTAACTGCTTTAACCTATCTCCGATGGAGGACGAGAGTTAAGTTTACATTTTTCACCTGTAACTCACCTTCATGTGATGTCCCTCTAAGACCTCGTGTGCATCAGTCAAGGTAAGGGTTACATATTGTCTGGCACGGACGTAAGTTGCTTGGGTTATACCCAAGGGAGAATGGTAAATTATGGTCAGTGTATTTGATAAAGGTCTCCCTTGCAGATGTGATACTGGTGTATATTTATATTTTCGTACGCGAACCAGGCCATGTAGCATCCTGACATTTTCCTCCCAGTCAAGGAGGCGAATAACAGGAATGTTCTACGTAGATTTAGAAAGGATGTTCCCCTCAATTGTGCCCAAGGTGATATCCTGCTGTAGCACACTTATTCCTCTGTGCCTCCACACTCCTGCCTCCCTCTCGTGGTTAGCTGAGGGTCATCTGAAAGGTCCTCCAGCGTTGCAAGAGTATTACAAAGGGATGCAAACAGCAACAGACCGTCTGTTGGGTCCTCTGAAGGAGTACCAAATGCTAATCCTTTCCCCCTTCTCCTTGCTTCACCCACCGTCCTTTGGTCAGGGCACAGTGGGAGTGTACGTGAGAGAGAGAGAGAGAGGGAGAGGGAGGAAGGGAGAGGTGTACCTACAGCCATCTTGCCCCCATTACGCCACTTCCCTCCCTCACCCTTCCTTGGTCATTGGAGGGGCAGGGGTTGGAGGGCCCTCCGGTGAGTGATTGAAGGAGGAGGAGGAGGTAATGTTGCCGTGGCCAGTCTCCTCCCCCCCCTCCCTCCTCACTCCACGGACCACTGAAGGGGCAGGTGAGGGTGCTCAGCCTGTGAGCCGAGGGCAGAGCAGACCCCTCCCGGGGGACGTCCTCCATCGCGTGATACAGCTCCTCATATGCTACCCTCACCGCTCTGCGTCGATGTCCTCAGTGTCGTTCTTCTTTTTCCCTCCTGTCTCTACATACGGTATTGTGTTACTGCTGTTTGAATTTATACATCTCGTCCTGCTGCTCCTACAGCTGTAGTTTCTGCTGTTGCGACAGCTACAGTTTCTATAGCTGCCGTCAGTGTTGCTGATCAGTCTTCGGAGGTGTTTGGAGTCTGTCTGCGTGGTCTTGTGTTGCTGCACGTTCAGCCATATGACTGGTCCTCATACCCATCCACTTTGCATCTTCTTTATTCTCTTCGTTACTGCCTTATTTGTTGGTGTTTATCATGATGTTCCTGGTTAGGTATTTGATTATTTATTTATTTTTCTCTCTCTCTCGCCCCTTTTCGTTTCAGTGTTGCTCATAATCCGTCCGTCTTGACCGCCCACAAACCGCCCCATCCGTTGTTGTTCACGTTCTGCCACTCCGTAGCGTTTGAGTTGCTTAGTCGCGTCCACAGCCTACCCGTCCGTGCCATCTACTGTCCGTCCGTCCGCCCGTGGTGCCTGTAATAATCCGTCTGTCCTTGGCGTCCATAGGCCTCCTACAGGTCTGGATCAGCCTTTTCTTTCCTTATTTTCTTTTTTTCTTTCCCCCAGATTCTGTAACCGGTGATATTTCTTTTTTGTTTAGTTTTTTTGTTAATACCTGCCTGCGTGGGAAGCCAGCCAGCCAACCACTCAAGTTGCTCCTGTGGCGCAACTCCTCTTCGACCACCACCACCACCACTACCACCACCAACAGGCGTGACCTTGGGTAATCCCGTCTCTCAGGTGTCCAGAAATCAAGAGGGATGTGGAGGGTTCTCGCGTGCCATCCTGCGCAGCTCGGGGAGATCGGCCGATGGATGGAAACGAGTGTGATTGACCCCTAGCGTGTGTGTGTGTGTGTGTGTGTACGGGATCATCATATTTGCGGCCGGGATTCTCAATGAGACCCAGCTCAGCAGCACTTGCCAGAGGCCTCCCATGATTTACGAGGTGGCGGCCGGAGGTCTGCCCCCAGGCGGACGTGAATGGCTTATTTATCGGCGACAGGAGCCGGGTTCCTCCGGAGTGTGGTGTGTCGGACTCACAGGGCGCGAGAGAGGCGAGCCGTGTGCCAAGTGACACACACACACACATACACACACACCTCCCCCCCCCCTCCTGCCATCTGGCTTGAGGCGGCCGGTGAGAGGAGGTGGAAGACGTGAGAGGGGGAGGTAAGGGAAGAGGAGGTTGAGGAGGAAGAGTTTGGAGGGAGGGGGGGGATGAGTGAGAAGAGGAACACGGAGGGTGGATGACGGTTCCGGGCATCACTTCGAAGCCCCTCATGCAGGGCGGTGGTACGATCCTGCTGCAGCTGTCGAATTATTGTTTTTTTTATTCTCATGATTATTCACCCGGTGACTGAATGCGCGTTCGACCGTCCGTATCTCTGCGACAGAAAGTAGTTAATTATAGAGTTTTTCCATCGAGTGTTTCCTGACAGAAAACGACCTGAAGTTCTTATCTGGGTTAAAGAAGAAGTCTCGGTTTCTCTCACACACACACGCACTCTCTCTCTCCCTCTCTCTCTCTCTCTCTCTCTCTCTCTCTCGGTTCTTGGTAACGTCAGAACGGTCTGGTCTCTTCAGCCAAACTTGAGAGAAGCAGCGAGGAAAACACTGGCGGTCGGAAACTTGGTAAACCGGGGAGAGAGAGAGAGAGAGAGAGAGAGAGAGAGAGAAAGTCAAATGTCGTATGGTGTTTAAGCCTTTAGGGTCAAAGTTCGTCATAAATCAGTAAGATAGAATTTGGCTTCGCTTGAGAAGTCATTCCATTCATCTCGTCGCTTTAAGTGATTCTCTGACTTTCCTCCCCCTTATTCCCTTCATGACGTACATGCACATGCTTTTGTGTATTATATACCCGACTCCGTGTAGGTCTGTAGGGCGAGAGGGGACACAAGACGGGGACCTCAGTGCCACTCAGTCATGCCTGGTCTTCATTCACCTCCTGATGCGAGGCGAGTGAGATGGAAATCGAGGGTCGTTTATCTGTGAATGGCCTGTGTTGTGCCTATCGACCCCGTGAGACAGCTCCGCCCCCCGACCGACGACTCATTCTGTCTCTGCGTGGACATCTTTCTACGTGCCTCGTACCAGACGCTGAGGAACATAGGGGGGTTCAGATGGGAGGAATAGTTTCACCATAGAGATGTATACTAGGCTCTCTAAAGGGCTCCGTCACTCTCTTATTTCACGCAACAATAGCAGATAACGCGTCTCTGAAGTTGCACCATTCATTGCAAGTGTTTGTGAAGATAGCAGTAGGATTCGGGCATGCAAATGACAGGTTTATTGCAGATGTTGTTATCAGCTTACCCAGCTGAGCCCTGGATATACTCTCTCTCTCTCTTTCTCTCTCTATCTCTACGCAGTTTTAAGAGTTTACTTTGGACAAAAGTTTCCTCGAGATATCTCAAGGAAGATATGTGGATTGTCGATTTCTTACGACAGAAATCTCTTCCCCTTGGACTCGGTTCACAAACTGACTTCCATTTTTCCTCCTTGCGCGATTTTACTGATGTCTCACTTTCCTAAGTGATTTCAAGATCATTTTTACACATACATACATACTTACATACATTCATGCACCACTGCAGATGTCAGGTCAAGGTCGGTTAGAGAGGTTGGGTCAAGCAGACCCCTGTGCCAACATCGCCTCTCACTTATTCATAGGGTTACATGACCCCATTCCATGTTTCCTCCGGCTCTGTATACATAACTTCTATCGTATCTATTTTCTGACTGTAGCTCGTCCTCTGAAGATGTGGTAATACACGAAAGCGCTCAGGAGTCTAGTGTTTCCTTTTCCCTACGTGTTGTTTCTGCATTTATAAAGTCACGTGTTTGTTGTGGTTTTGTTTTGATACGGCCATACGGTATTGCTTTCAGGTTAAAGTGACGTATGGGGGTTTTGATAGTGGTTTCGCTGTGATGGAGAGTGTAGCGGGGACCGGAACTTTAGAAGGCCCGCTCCTGTTAATGCAATGGTGGTGGACTGACAGCGCTACCACCTGGAGCGTGTTGTTGAGGGACTTACCCCTGAGGCGAGTCCCTTGTGACGCCTTGACGGTGGCCATAACACCCTGTGGTGTAACGCCGGGTGGTGCTACTAACCCCCACAGACCCCCAAGCCTCCACCGGCCACCCTCGATCCCTGGAAACACGTTATCACAAGCTGCTTACAAAAGGCAGGTGTTCTGGGGCTTACGGCACAGGCAGCTGCTACACGTCCATACCAGACCCGCCTCTAGAAATGGCTTTTGAAATTCTCGCCAAAGGAGGGAGCAGTTAACGCATTCACTTCCAGACCTGCTTCCAGGGATGGCGTATAAGGTGTATTCGTTTGTAGTCTGTTCTTCTGAGAAAACTTTTTGATTTGGTTTCATCGTTTGATGCGACTGTACTGTTATACAAAGAATTTTTTTTTGTAAGAAGAAAGTACCTTTGTTCTTCGAGTGCTATTCGGATTTAGTTGTTCATTTTGGGTTGGAACACTGATGAAAACGGTCCATTTCAATTACCGATTTTTTTTTACAACTTATCTCTAGAGGTCGTGCATGGCATTCCACCAAACACCCAGGTTGCATACGTTGGTAAGAAACGCCAGGAACCCAGTTACCTTGAAGTGCAACATTCTTGGCTTTTAACCTCAACTGCCATGATGCAGATTCGCTCGACCCTTTTAACACTTTTAAGAGCACTTACGTATTTTCCTTCCCTGTTAGTTGTTTCAGGAGCCCCATGCCCGCCGCCCCCCGCCCTCTTGCTCTCTTGACAGGTTGAGTGTTGCTCCTGTTAACAGTTTCAGGAGGACTCTCAACATGCCCACGTTTTTCAGCGGTGTGATCGAGACTCCCCGACACACCTCCGTGGTAGATTCCCGCAACGCACCCTCGCCTTTAACAGAAGTGTTTTTAACCCTGAGCTCCTTCAGCAGGGTCCTCCCCCACCGCTGCCCCTTTCGTTGCCTTGGGGTGTTGTTGGGAATCTTAAAAGGAGTCCCGTGAGGACCCTCCCGACCGGCCCCTCTCTGGTGCTACTGGCAGGAGACCTCCTCTTGTACGTACCCCTGGCGCAGCAGCGGTATAGCGGGGCTGTGCAGCAGAATCACAGGACCTTTTCCCTACTGCAGGTGTGGGAGTCGTAGACCTTTCTCTCTCTCTCTCTCTCTGTGCAGATCTCTTCTGCAGCAGTTTGCATCGTGTAACATCCGTCTCCTCCCGTGCAAACTAACGCTATCCCTTCCTTAATGACTCTATCTACTCCTCTCTTATTCTCACTCCTTCTTTACCCTCCCATTGACCCTCCCTGTCCGCTATCTCCCTCCTCCATTCCTCCTCTCCCACCACCGCCCGCCACCAACGCCTCTCGAAGCGCCCGCCCTTCCTCACTTTCCCGCAAACTCCCGCTTAATCCCGTCAGGTGTGGTGCGTCGCAAGATGAATCCCCCGGTGATGTTGGATAAGTCGCAGTCTTATGACTGGGAAGAAGGTTCAGGGGGGAAGAAGGCCTGGGGCTGGCTGATGGGTGAAGAGAGAGAGAGAGAGAGACCATCACAGGGCAAGCTGAGGAGGGAGGCTCGGGTGCTGTTGGTTAAGTGGTGGGAGAGGATCTGCCAAGGGTAAATGGTGACATTTTCTGAGGACAGGAGCTGAAGATTTGCTCAGGATAACGGGCACCGTCTGCTGAGATTAAAGGGACATGATCTGCTGAGGAAAAAGGGCAGGATTTGCTGAGGATAAAGGCGAGGCTGTACTTATGGCAAGGTAAGGTGTTACTGAGGACAATGAGAGCTGTTAAATGAAAAGTGAAATAGCGACAGGTGAAGTTATCGCTCCACACTGGGGCTGAGGACACGTGAAGGTGTGGTGGATAAGGAATAGGACATATTCCTCCCTCCGCCGCAGGCAGTGCCACCCAGAAGTGCCAGCAGGGGCGCCAACCTAATATTGACGACCCCTCCCCCCTCATCTGGGACCCATCACCCCAAGGGCCTACCACCTCTCCTCCACTCCAATAAACAGTTAGTTGGTAGAATCTCGAACGACCCGCTCTGACCACGACGACACGGTCCGGCTCTTGACTATTGTTTAAGTTTTCTTCCAATCATGTGTTGTTTGACCATTATCTCTCCCTCCAGTGTGAAGAGGCGGTCTTAAGAGGAGGAGGAGGAGGAGGAGGAGGAGTGGTTTGGGGGCAGGACTGTCCATGCCATATCTCGCTCGAACCACTGGGAACGGACCCACGTATTGCTAGGAGGTACCACTACATAACTTCAGTTACGGAGATGACAGGACGAGAGAGCGCGTGTGTATTTGACTGGCACACAGTTGAACTGTGGCATCAGTCTGTGACTGATGTAAGAGCTCAGAGGGCTTGGGAGTTGAAGCGTACTACAACTCTAAGATGTTCGGAGGGTATAGAGATTGTGGAAGGGGTTGAATATTAGTTGGGGGTGGGGGTTGTAGTGGATGGATATAGATGGGAGGGATGGATATCGGATAGATGTATGGATGGGTACAGATGGGAGATGACAGTGTACCGTAGTGGGGGTCCTGGAGGGGCGGGCTGGCATCGGGTGATAACATTGAGGGGGTGATGCTAGGGAATCAATAGTTATTTCTGGGTCCGAATTCTTTAGTGTTTTGCAGGTGGTAGAAACAGGTAATGATATCATATTCCACATGCCCCCTGCTTTTGAAATACTGGTCACAAGCATACCAGACACACAAACAGACCATATAATAACAGATATCCCAGAAATACGTATACAGACACACACAGACCAGACACAGCAGACACACAGACGTACCAGAGACAGATACAGACACACATACATACCAGCAACACGTACAGACACACAAACAGAGGATAAAATCAATAATTCCTCATCCCAGTTCCCTTTGATGGTGTAATAGCAGACGCGAGGAACCTCCTCTCCTCTCTCTCTCATCAGCCCTCATATCATCACCCCTCCCTCCCTCTCTCTCTCTCTCTCTCTCTCTCTCTCTCTCTCTCTTTCTTTGTGTCCCCTCTCTACTCACCATATTCCACTTGCCTTTACTACCCTACCTTGCCTTACCTTACCTAACCTCTTTCCTCGTCCCTTCCCCACCAGTGACCCAGGCCATAAGCAACAGTCTCAGTGTCCACTTTGATGGAAACCTTGTTTTTGACATATTTTGCGTACCCTCGCTGGGTGTTAGACGAGTTTAATGAAGGTGAAATGAAAGAAATGAAGGAACAGAAATAGATAAATAAGGTGTAAAGTGAAAGAAATGAAGGAATCGTGCTTTACAGTCACACGGGAATAAAGCATGTGAAAGATGAAGATGTCAATTTCTCCTCTGACGTATTTGGGAAGGGGAAACTGATTCTCTGGATAAACAAGAGGGTTGAGGAAGAGGAGGAACTTGGAATGAAAATCCGGACCAGTGAAGGAAAATATAGGAGCGGAAAACCCTGACAGGAAAAGGTCATTATGATATTCAGATAGAAAGGTGAACGTGGAATTACTCCTTTTTCTGTGTGGCTTGCCTGAGAGTCAGTCTCTCTCTCTCTCTCTCTCTCTCTCTCTCTCTCTCTCTCTCTCTCTCTCTCTCTCCCGTGCCCCAGGGTCGCCCTGTC
>JAYMFT010152366.1:0-12594 GCA_038088735.1 Panulirus argus
ACAGAGAGAGAGAGAGAGAGAGAGAGAGAGAGAGAGAGAGAGAGAGGGAGGGAGGGGGGGAGGGGGGGAGAGAGACAGAGACAGAGAGAGAGAGGGAGAGAACTTAGAATGAGACGAAAAAAAAGAGACTTTTTCAAAAGTCACCAAAAACGACACACACACACACACACACACACACAGAACCACTGTGTTAAAGACTTCATCGTTTACAGATGATGAAGAGGGAGCTGTCAGCAGCTTCATTACCATAATATAACTCGTAAGAGGTAATTATTTCAGGTACTTCAACAACTCTATCAGCCACAACAACCAGAAAAGATATAAATGCTACTTCACCAGTGAATAAGAGAACGGAATCGTAAAAACTTGTTTTTCGGATGTCGTAAAGCAAGAACGAGTCAAATTCCAATGCACTGGACATCCCTTCCCTTTACCAGGTAAGCTGTGGGACTGTGGTTCGGAGAACTTGCAATCTCTGCAAAGCTAACTCCCACAAAAGGTGCATCATGGCAACATACACTCGATCCGCCTCATGAAAATAGGAACTGGGTAGGGGTGGGGAGGGGGGGAGGGCTGGGTTTAAGGACAACAGATAGAAAATGAAAAAAAAAAAATTGCAACGTTTACATGAAAAGCCCGGCCTGGCACTATGTTTATATTGCACTTTAGAATAAAACGAAATACGCCAATACATAATGGAAGACCAGGATCACTATGTAAAAGGGACAATGGAAAGCTGAACTCTGTTGTACACAAACCATTTGCACTGTTGTAAAATTGACATGAACGTCACTGCGCGGGAAAAAAAAATAATAATAATGATTTTAGGTACACAAGGACCTACCCAGTGTCTTGCTGAAGGCTTTAGCGGGAGTACAGGGAGAATAGGAATAATTTCAGAGTGGCACTGAATTCCCTTGAGCCAAAATTGCCTGAAATTATTTGTAATCATCTCCTTGTACTGTATGAGGAGAGAACTTCACACACGGGTGGGGTCCCCAGCTTTTCAGCATTCTATATTTTCATTCACAATATTCTATTCTTCCACTAATGTTGTACTAGAAAAGTAATTCTTTACGTCCCTTTTAACAAATTCTTTCCTTCACTTCATGTAATGGCCTCTGGTTGTTCTATCCTTGCATCTTTCGAAAAAGAAAAAAATTCGCTGTCTACATAATCAAGCTGATCTAATAAGAATTAAAGGTTGTGATCAGGTCACCACCTCACTATTCTCTCCTTCACGGTGGACAAATCTAAGGTTTCTAGCCTTATCCCGTAGCTCAGTTGTATTGAGTCCGATACCATTTTTGTTAACCTCCTCTGGACCTTCTCCATTGGTTCTTGTGTTTCTTCGGGTTCGGTGTCCAAACTTGAGAAGCATATTGTAGTTTTGCCTTTACGCAGGATGAGAACAGCCCACTGAATATTCCCTTATCCATATACTTGATTGCTAGTCTAATATCTGCTAGCAGACAATTTGGCTACCGTACTATTCTCCTAATGTGGTGCTATGGCAGCTTGTTAAGGATGATGACAACTCCCACGTCTATCTTATACACAGATTCCTACGGCTTTTTCCTGCAGTTTTGTGTGTGTGTGTATGTGTGTGTGTGTACTATTTTTGTGGTTCATTTATACCTTAAACTTAAGTAACGTGTGTATATTCCTGTAAATGCATACACTCACACACACATCAATGCACATCAACATAGGTGCAGACAACATCCTGCTCCTTGACATCACACGAGGCCCTGACATCCTCCGGATAGTCAGAGACTTCAAACTTCTCGGTGTCACTATAGCCGACGGTTTAAACTGGAAGAGTCATGTCAGCATATCATCAGGTCTTCCTCATACCGTCTGTGTATTCTCCCTAGACTAAAATCACTATGCGTCAGTAATGTCTACGCTATCTTCATTCTACCTAAGCACACCTACGCCTCCCAAAGCCTGGTCCTCCTCACCAACAGCTACACAGAGGGACTAGCTAAGAAACAGTGCAGAAAAGGGCATGTAAAATCACCCTTGGGCCCATCTCACACCACCTACCAAGAGGCCCTCATCTCGCTGAAGCTGTCCACCCTCTCCCGACCAACACAGGCAGCCTACACGGCAGTTTGGCAATAAACTGCTGACACACACACACACACACCCGTCAGAGATATCTCATCCTCCCCACCGCTCCTCCACCATGGATCGCCGTTCTTCACCACAATCGACATCAGAGCTCGCATAGACAGGCAGAAGATTATTCCTATACCAACCATTGTGAACATCATAAAAAAAATCCATGAGCGAGTGCATAGCTATGCAGTGGACAGCTCAGTTTCCTGTTGGTTTGGCTACGCAGGACGTCAGTTATAGCGTTACTGTAAATACTCATCACTTAAGGTTCAGTCATCAAGTTCATTAATGTATAAACCATAGTGTTCACTCTGTAGACATCACGGTATATCTGCCTGCCTGGCTATCTGAATGTGTACCTCAGGCAAATGCTTCTCCAAAGAGCGGAAATATTCGGCTCTCGCTAATCTTAAGCTCTTGTATGATATATATTCAACTAATAACTATCAAGACCTCCCAGCTCTGTAATATGTGTCACACATTAACTGTATATTTTCAGCCAAATGGCCGCTTTTATACAATAAACCGTTATCTATTCATTTATTTACTTTATTTAATAGCACCCCCTTCCCAGCCTAAGCCAGATGTGTGTGTGTGTGTGTGTGTGTGTGTGTGTGTGTGTGTGTGTGTGTGTGGTAATTCTATAACTGGAACAAGTGAGGGAAGGAGGACAAGGATGAATAAATGGAAAGGGAAGAAGAACATGATAAGGTAGAAAAGAGGAAGAAGAATTAGAAGAAAAAACATATGAAGGCAAGAAAATGATAAGATAAATAAAGAAGTTAATCCAAACCCATAGAATATAACACACTTCCATAAAGCAGGTCTTTTAGATGGAAGAAAAAATGCGATTAGAAACGTCCATCTACAAGTGTCATCGACAGAAAACCCGGAGTCTTCGACAATCAATCCCAAGCTTCCCATACGTCGGCAATATAATCATTTTACCAGCGAGGCATTTCGTGGTAGTAAGGTATGAAAGACGGGAGTTAAACACTGAAGAGGATAACGAAACAATAAAAGCAGACCCGAATTCCTTAGGCGGTGCTTGGTACTAAGGATGGAGAGGAGGAGGAGGAGGAGGAGGAGGAGGAGGAGGAGGAGGAGGAATGTCTGACGATAAACAGCTTAGCATCTGCCAACCAGCGCTACCCACTTCTGCTTCTGTATTCATTTCCTCAACACTCAGGAAATCAAGGAAGGGACGTATTACAGAAGGTAATACAAAGCGGTCAATCATACAAGTAAGTGTTAAGAAGGTGGGTCCTGGGGCAGAGAAAGCCCACGTCCAATCAGAGAGAATGGCTTTCTTGGTCAATATGAGTTTGTCTATATGCATGACTGTATTCTCATTTTCCGTGCATTTGCATTATTGTGAGAATATACACTTGCATCGTTGTGTAGAAAGCCACTTACGTGTCTGTGTAATTGTGTGTGTGTGTGTGTGTGTGTGTGTGTTTGATTACCTATTTCTACTGTACAGGCAGGGAGTTTCACACCAACACGACTATCATACATCTTTTCAAACTTCTGTGTGTTGTCCGCACGTACCATTTCCGCAGTCTATTACTTTTGCCATCTACTTTCATACCATGAGAGGAATGATTTATATCCTCTTTAAGAATTTTCTACTTGGATTTTACGTTATGGCTTTTGGTTTTTGTATCCCTGCATCTTTCGAAGAGCTGTTTACTGTCCTCAGTTAAAAACTAATTTCGAAACTTGAAAGTTTTGAATCATGTTACTTCTTACTCTTCAGTCTTCCATGGTGGGTAAATTCAAAACCTCTAGCCTCTCTCTGCAACTCAACTCTCTTAATTGCGGTACCATATCTGATACCCTCCTCTGGACCTTTTTGTGAGTTCTTTGTACTTCTTTAAGTGCGCTGACCAAATTCAAGAAGCATATCATAGTTTTGACTAAAATACAATGTGTATAGTTTGCTTAATATTTCAATTTCCATATACTTGAATGTTATTTCAACATTTGCCAGCGGATAGTGTCTCTCCTTCACTGTTCTCCTGAAGTGAGACTCTGTTCCTAAACATCTACTTCCAGTATTCACACTAAGGCCATCTTTTACTCTGTTCCATTCACATAATATTTACTTGGTCGAGTTTCTTCAGCCATGCATCAGACTAAGTTTGGAGTTTGTGTAGATCCTCTTGTAAGTTTATGCAATCCTTCTCACTTCTTACTTCTCTCTTCTCCTTGGGATCATCCGCAAACATGTTCAGGTATGAGAGTAATCCTTCTGGCAAGTCATCTACATAGATCAAAAAGAGCAATGATCCCAGGACAGGACCCAGTGGCACGTCACTGGTAATCTCAACCTATTTCGAGAAGGTTCTCCAAACATGCACACTTTGTTCCCATTCACTAAGATAATATATCCATGTAAAGTAGGCCTCTTTTAATCCGACCTGGGGATGCAGTTTTTTTACCAGCCTCCTTTGTGATACAAATTCAAATGCTTTTTGACAGTCCAGATACAGACAATCCACCCAGTCTTCTCTTGTCTAAAACAGAAGTTGCTTTCTCGTAGAAATCTAAGGGGTTTATTACACATGACCCCTTTTCCCTGAGACCATGTTGTCCCTTACTTCGGTAGCTTTTCTTCCGCAGGAAGTCGTCCATTTGCTTTCTAACTATCTTTTCCAGTATCTTACAGACCGCAGTCGTAAAGGAGACACGTCTGCGGTTCAAAGCCTCCTTGCGGTCTCCTTTCCTACTGATGGGTAAGATATTTGCTCTCTTCCTTTCCTTTGGCAGCATACTCTTTTCCAGCGACATCCTAAACAACATTTCAAGTGGGTTATCAAGTGTATCAGTACACATCCTTAGTACATGTGGAGAGATTTCATCAGGAATATGAACCTTATGTAAATCAAGACCCTTTTGTGTTCTGTTAATCTCTTTTTTTGGATATTTCAATGTTTTTTCAATACCTCCTCTTCATTCCGTCTTCCTGGTGTTGGGTCTTCAGTGTCTTCCATTGCAAAAATGCTTTCTATTTGTCGTTCTACTTCCTCGCACATCCTTATATCATCCTCTACAACTCTTCCCTCTGAGTCTCTTCGCCTTACTGACTGCTCCTAACTGACGATTTGCTGCTGATGAATATACTGGAACCCTTTTTTCTGTTGTTGTTTTCTCCACAGTATTCCTTTCAAAGTTTCTCTGTTCCTCTTCTCTCATCCTGCTATACTCAGTCGTTGCCTTTCTAAGTCGTTTGTACCCAATCTTGACTCGTTAGTTATTCTTTCGCTATTTATTCGCCACTTGGTTTATTCGCTTTTTCCACTATGTTGTTGGTAAAAGTATCTTCACGCACTTTTCCCTGATGCTTCTGCATAATTTCTTGGTTGTGTCCCTAGCTGAATGAATGGTTCCTGCCAGCGTTGCTAATGAATTCGTCAAAAAACTCACGAGTTGTAGTCATGTGTCTCACTACCCTTTTGCTATCCAGTGCAGATAGGATCTAAGGGGGTGCTGGGGAGGGTGCTATCCCTTCCCTATAACGCAGAGTCCTTGGTTTTATAGTTACAGGTGGACCCACATAATCATCTCTGTAGCTTCTGTATGTTGGAAGACCAAAGAAATGTTGCCTATACCTTTCTAGGCCTATCTATACGGTGACTATTTTCTTGAAAAATTTATTTTCCTTGTGCTTACTGGTGATTCTGACGTAGGCGAACATATGGTCTGCATGTCTTACCACGCCTTTCATTCGTTTTTCAGTTGAAATGTTAGAAATAAAGTCTCGCTCAAGGTCTCGTAGGTTGGGATATCCGTCTAACTTGTTTTCTGGCGGTTGGTAGTCATACTCTGATCTGGTTTCACTGTTCCTGATCTCAATCGCATAATACTGTTTGGATTGAGATTCATCACCCGTGTATCTGATTAATGCCGGAGCCTGTTCAGGTCTCATAACAGGATGTCGACGTCACGACTACGCTTTACTTCTTTCATAAGCTTGACGTCATCTGCGGACATATCTAAGCACGAGTCGATGCCTCAGGTAAGACGTATACGTGCATCAAGAATACCAGCGGCCCTAGAACCGAACCCTGAAAGATACCTACAGGTCATTTGTTCCCTCTCAGTTAGATTTTTGTTCATTCGTCGAAGGGTTCCTCCTTTTTTTTCACCAGACCGGAATTCTATTTGGTTTACCAATTTCCAGGTGATAAAAGTGTGAAATGCCTCCTGGTAATCTGGAAACACACAATTTGCTCATCCGTTTCCCTTTATTCTCCCAGTGTTGTAGCTTACTATGTCAGAGAAATCTAGGAGACTGGCAATAGATGATTCTCTTCGCCTTGAACCTATGTTGTCTCATCTTCATGATATTTTACATCCCAGGTAGTCATTAGTTTCTTATATATCATTTTCTCTCAGTTTACACCTACATTTTCCGTATAAGCTTATGTTAAAGACTGCCACGCGCTGTTTTCTCTCCTTCACTCCCTAGGCCTTGATCCATTGTCTAGCGATCTTCTTATTTTTTCATAAACATCCTTACCGTAATCACTGTTTCATGTTCGTTTGTATACCAAAGTCTTTCTGCTGCTACTTTTTCCCGGCTTTGTAGGGCAATTATTACATGTCAGCTCTTTCTCTCTTCACTAAATCTTCCAGTTCTGCTCGAATACTCTACCATCTAGGCCTTATGTTCATGTCTATGGGCTCTGGAATTACATGTATCCCAATCTCTTCCTCTCCCTTCAGTTAGGTCTTCAGTGAGGTGTGTTTTCCACTGATCTACAAATATTTGGCAAAACTCAACTGCCTACCAGTTCTTCAAGCCTCATTCTTCCTGTTCAGCAGCTTTTTCTTTGCTTTTACGAATATTCATTCCTAATGCTCTCCATATTTTCTAGTTTACCATTATACTCAAAATTTACTTCAATTACATTCTTTCTCATATCTTCGTTGACAAATCTACCATCAATCTTTCCATTTCGGAATGCCTTCAGAAGCTTTTCTGAACCAATTCCAATCATGTCCCACCTTGTCCTCGACCGTGTCACTCACCATCCACACGTCTTACCCTCTCCAGACCTTTCCATTTCGTTGTTTCTGTCACTGACATTACGCTCTGTTTGATCAGTCACACTTTCCAGTGTTGTGAGCGTTCACCTTCAATGGTTTCCTTGATATTCCTTTATCCTTTTCTTAATAATTTCCCGTGAACACTATTTCCTTGATTTTCTCTCCCTTATGTTCATATTCATCCGCTTAAACTACTTATTCTTAACGGTATTTGTGCCTCTACTTAAGGTTATTTCGATCTCTGTCTGCACTTAAGGCTATTTCTACCTCTATTTACAATTAAGGTTACTTCTACCTCTACTCCTTAAGGTTATTTCTACCTTTGCTAACATTTAAGGATATTTCTGCTTCTACTTACACTTAAGGCTATTTCCACATCTACGGACACTTAGGTTATTGCTGCCTTTACTTACACTTAAAGTTATCTCTACCTCTACTAACACTGAAAGAAATTCTTCTCTCCTTCTAGACACAGTTCTCCCTAACGTCACTGTTTACGTCTCATTCTGAGAGACTTTCCATTCCTTTCCCCTTATCTTCACTCACTATTCGTTGCACTCACGACGCTTACTGTCTGTCTGTTGTAATATCGATCTTGTTTATGCTTACTCTCATTTTATTTTTCCCATGTAGTTCACCTCCGCTTATAAATCTTAGATTCAAGGTACATAGTCTTGCTGGGCGTCCCTTCTGAGACACATTTTGTAAAGTGACATTTCAGCAAACAGTACCCATCCCTCCCCGTGTTTCGTCTCAATTTTGACCTTCTGTATTGTCGCTTCATTCATTTCTGTACTCTCCTTATGATTACCATCTCTTTCCTAGCTCCAACTGTAATTCTCTTTCTCTGTACACACAGTCTTGATATCTACAACACGCCATTAACCTCACGTCTAACTAAAGGATCAAGTAGCCTTTCCCTTTGTTTATCTTGGTGACTAAAATGAAGTGTACCGACTTGGACGAATATTATCTCATCTTGCTTCACTCCTTTCGCTCAACTATACTGACCTTGTTTGTCTCTTTTTATCGTCCCGTAACTCCCCACGAGCCTCTTAAGTCCTTCCCGCATCACTAATTGCGTACGCCTGAGGTCCTCCTTCCCAGAAAGCTGCTCAAGATGTTTAAGTTTCACAGCTGCTGTGGGGAGACGCTGAGTGATGCTAAACACAGCCGTTGTATGCTGGGGTGTGTGTGTGTGTGTGTGTGTGTGTGATTGTGAGTGTGTTCATATTCTTCATAATAATATTACAGACACAAAAATTAATGAGACAGAAAAAAAAAAGGTGTTCTTAATGAGTCTACAACGTCCATAAAAACTAAACACCAGTCTCTAATTGTCAGTCATTTTGATCTAAGACTTACCTGTGACAAAGAACTAAATCATTAAAAAGAATGCATCGCAAAAACTACTTAAAGGTATAAACTGCTGTTGGAGATTTTTAATCTTAGGAACAAGCCTCTGCGAAATTATCTACCATTTTAGTGCATTAAGTCTGTGGTAACATTTATAGCTGGGCATCAAGCGTCACTGGAAAATCCAGAGGAGTATATAATAAAAATGCAAGGACAAGAGGTGGGCCGTGAGAGGGTACAGTTCCCTCTTTGTGTGTACAGACAGGTAATAAACAGCACGCAGGAGATAACCAAGTCCCACACAGAGACACAGAGAAGCAACAGACCCAGTGTCTGACCAGTCTGGATTATCGACTGACTTTGAATTACATACGACGTCTAAGTCTTCATCTTAGAGTAGAATCTGCAGTTAACCTAATGTAAACCTGTGTTTCACGTGTAAGATCGAGCTCTATGGTGAAAGATTTATACACAACACTGTAGGCTGCAATAAGTTTTATACCGACTTAAGGCCTCACAGCAAACTGACCTGGCCTAGTATTGAATACAACTTAGGTCATCGCGTATTACCATTCTACCCTACGCAACCCTCACGCGAGACACCAGCTGGACTGTGATGATCCTTGATACTATTATCTCCATCGCCCTCGTCCATCTACGGTAGTTCGTTAACGCCATCCGTTTTTCGCGGTAACGAGCGGCATTTCCCGTACGAGTTGCCCGTCCATCCCTGGGGCAACTAATATTGTACCTCCAAGAGAGAGAGAGAGAGAGAGAGAGAGAGAGAGAGACTTTCGGTGGGTGACAGCACTTACTTGGTGGGGAAAGATAAGTGTGAGTGAGTGGTGCAGGTAAGGCAGGAGACGGGCTGGTTGGATGATTAGGATTTACGTACAGAAGGTGCGGGTCACAGGGAATGGTGGTGGATAAGGTGGGTGCATGAAAAGGGTCTAAGATCGAGAACACAGAGGGCAAGGGGATGGAAGAGACGTGCCGTGTGATGTGAGAGAGATCGGACGACAAAGAAAAAGAGAGAGAGAGAGAGAGAGAGAGAGAGAGAGAGAGAGAGAGAGAGAGAGAGAGAGGGTAGGGGGCGAGAGAGAGAGAGACTCTGAGACATCGAGAAAAATAAAAATGTAAAGAAAAGGTGGTGGTGAGGACAGGAAAATGACAAGCGAATGACAGAAGACGAAGCAGGAATACGTGGAAAAGAGAATGAAGAAACATACACAAGGGAGACAGAGAACTGAAGGAGTGTGTAAGAGAGACGGCAAGGACGAAAGAAAACGTGGGTGGAAGGAGAAAACGGGAGATGGGTTAGTTGCGTCAAGTGATATTATCATAAAAGGGAGGTGGGAAAGGGGAGCGCTCAAGAGAACACCTGGTGGGCGAAGGGAAAGAGCAGGAGGGAGACTAAGAAAAGAATATTACCCGGGGAAATCACGAAGGTAGACGTGGGACACACTGGCGAAGGAGGAGTGACGGTGGGAGATAATGAGCGACGTGTGTGTGTTTGTGTGTGTGTGTCATTACTATTTCCGTGTTACAGGGAACGAGTTCTACATTCGTGGTGCCCCGTCTCCTAACCTTGTATGAGTGTGTCATATCTTTGCTCCTGTTTATGTATGCATACACACACACACACACACACACACACACACACACACACACACACACACACACACACACACACACACTCCAACTGAAGCCAGGTACCCATTTGTCGACCAGCCCTCCGGGGAGGATGAACACCTGGGTTGGATGTGAGCTGACTTCCATGTCCAGAATTCGAACCCATGAAAGTCTGACCCTAGACTGGGCCGTGTTGACTCATGGTCGGTAACGCTAAACACTACATCACGGAGGCCCGTGTGTGTGTGTGTGTGTGTGTGTGTGTGTGTGTGTGTGTGTGTGTGTGTGTGTGGTGAACGGGAAATTAGCCACTCCGAAATGACTGGTGGAGGGAGGAGACAAAGGAGAGAGAGAGAGAGAGAGAGAGAGAGAGAGAGAGAGAGGAAACGACGGGCGGCGAAGATGCTCCTAAGAAGTGAAGTCATCTGGAACCGTAAAAAAGAGAACCCCTTGAGTGGAGGGGTTCCCCCTGGTGTCGCTGGATGATGCCTCACTTGATAACGCCAGAGACATAAAACCGAGAGTGTCAGGGGGGGGGGGGGGGCCCGGTGTTGGTTCACTGGCGGGATGAAAACACTGACACGGAGCCAAGAAGGCGTCGGCCACATCACGCCAAGAATGTCTGAGATGGCGCGCTGGGGACAAAGAGCCGGACTATCTCCCTGACGAGCCGCAATTTAGGCCACAGTTAAGAAGTCTTGCGGGAAGAGGGTGGTATTTATTATTCATATTCTTGATAGCGCGTGAGAGGAGATAAGCTCGTATGTGAGCGCAAATCTCTCTCTCTTTCTTTCTCTCTCTCTCTCTCTCTCTCTCTCTCCTTTTCTCCTCTCTCTCTCTTTCTCTCTCTGGCGCCGGTCTGTGTGTGTGTGTGTGTGTAATGTGTCTGTGTGTATGATTACTGTATATACGTTACGGGGAGAGAATTTTAGACTCGTATTGCCACATCTCTTAACCTTGTATAAATGTACCATGTCTATAATTCCTACGTATGCGTGCATAAACACACACCCTAACCTAAGCAAAGTACCTATTTATCGAACAGCCCCGACAGGAGGATGAACACCTAGGTTGGGTGTGGGCCAACTGCCACGCCATGGATTTGAATCCATGTGGGTCTGATCCCTGGCTGGGCCGGGCTAACTCATGGTCAGTAAGGCTACCCACTGCATCATGGTTGTGTGAACGTAAGTTTATTTTATTACACGGCTGTGCTTGAGTTATCAATAATTCGTAGATAATTCGTTAATTTCATGTGACAGTGCGCTTGTGTAACGTCTTCACGTAATAGTGACGGTACGTATGTACGTGACGGTACGTATGTACGTTAGTATATTCATGGGACAGTGTGTATGTTTGTATTGTTACATGTCTACGTCAGTATGTTCGTAACTGTACTTAAGAATGCTTCTATGCTTATACGACAGTACGTAGGAATATTTGTATCTTTTTGAGGAAATTTTTATGTTTACTGGCAATTCCAGGACTCTTTCTCGCAAGCTCTATAATTCCTCTTGCTCCCATATACAATGCGGGACTGATGACACGAGAGTTAGAGGACTTATCCGGATGTCTTTGCCACCTGCACAACATGTGAAATCTAAACTGAGGCACCTTAGTTTTTTGTTTTCTCTACGTCAAGTGAGATGGTACGGGAAACTGAATGCCTTAATCAAGACCATCTCATTAACGTTATATATACCTACATACATATACAGCATATATATATATATATATATATATATATATATATATATATATATATCCTAGACTAAGTCAGGCAACCAATTTATCGACCAACCCCGAAGGGAGGATGAACAGCTGAGTGGACCATAGACTGACTGCCGCAAAACCAGGATTCGAACCTATTCTCGTATTAAACTTTCTCCTCGTCACTGCTTCTTAAAACTTACTTCTGACACGAGTTTCTTTACTTGCAATATCTGCTCTTGGTTTGTCTTTCCCTTCACGCAAGTCCTTTCCCCCCCACTTTTTCCCCTGGATGGTAGAGCCAGGTAACCTACCTATCAGTGAGATAGCTGCGTCAGTACCATCAGCATCGAATGCGATTCCATCGTGGATACCATCCGAACGTGGTATAAAACCCGAGATGACTTTCGGAACAAACTTCTTCCCCAATCCTTAGAAAGTTGAGCGAGATTCTGAACCTGGATAAGGGATGCACTGCTGTCGGACAGAACTTACGCTCAAAAGCATTTAATGTAATGGATTTTTTTTTTCAACTAGCTTTCTGTAGAAGTTATACTTTTTTGGAAATCTCGTAAAATATCCAAAGTAATCATTATGAGCTATAGGAATCATGAATCCATTCTTCGTTTTCGGCAGAATTTTTGCGCAATCAGTAACTATAAAAATCACACACACACACACACACACACACACACACACACACACACATATATATAT
>JAYMFT010152377.1:0-12593 GCA_038088735.1 Panulirus argus
TATATATATTCTTATTCCACCAATGTCTTGTTACGTATACATAATGTGTGAAATGTTTAAGGACTTTAAATTACCAAAATAATGTCTGGAGGGTTTGTAGGATGCATGTGTGCATGTGGATGGTCACTCGTAAGATTATGAGGAGGCTGTTGTGCAGGTCAAGCCCCAGTTTCGTGTCATTGTGAAAACTTTAAGTTTTCTCACCAATTTGAAAGGTAAAATGAACTATCTGCTTTCCCTCACATCCTTTCTCTCAGGTGTCTGATATAGAAGACTTTTTTAGCAGAAGGCGACATGAGATTAATCCAAGTTTACTTCAGGGACTGACATGACAAAGTAACATTCATAGCTATGTCTTGTTTTGTCAGTCTTGCTTACTTCTCTTAAGATAATTGGAGGAGAGAGAGAGAGGAGACTTCGAGTACAGGGGACAGCCAGGGAAGATGGACTGAATTACTGACACCCATACTGGAAGATTAGCTTTTATTATATTATGTATATTGTTACCTTCTTTGTGTTTGCTGTGGTGCTTCACTCTTTTTCCTTTTTTTTCCACATAACCTGGGTTAATAATTCACATATCTATGAAGCTGATTAAGATTGTGGCTTACATTTGATTTCCACCTCTTGATATGATTCATGTTACTTTCTAGTGTTAATATCCATTCCCATTCGTATATAGCGAACCACTTATATTAACTTACCAGATCTAGGATCCCCATCCCAAATTCCACAGGCTGTGAAAGGACAGGGACACTCCTTTCCATGGGACAAGGCATTAATCTATTACTTTCAGCAATGAAAAGATATATCCTGGTAATTATATTTCTATGTAAATCTACTCCACTGATTATATAGATCCTGAGTCATAATGATCTGCCTTATTCACCATATTGATGTAGGAGTTTTTAAGTGTTTTATGGAATCATTGTACACCCTTGATATTAGGTTGTGCTGGTTTTACCATATCACTAAAACTATGCTTTTGTACACTGTTTCACATCTTATTCCTACATGTATTGCACATAACATCATTTTTTCTGTTGTTAGTCTGTACAAACATTATTTTCCTTTATTTCTAAAAGCAAGTTAAACCCTTACACGAAAGCTTTTTGACCATTTCTTTTTATTTTTTGTCTCTTGTTTTATAATCATTCAAGGGTTGATGTCAGTAAGTAATTCTGTTCATGGCTGGAGACTTTCTTAAAAGGAATAATGATATAATGTCATCCTTCATAGCTACTTTATTTTCCATTTTAAAGATTACACAATGAATCAGCTGAATTTCTCTCTGCAGGTGATTTTTCAGAAATTTTCAGTGACGTAATAATTGCAGGATAATGCATCTTAGGTAAAAAATTACATAGAATATCTTAGTAATAATCTGACTGTTGTCACTATCTAAAATTTTGGTGATAACACCTTGAGGAGTAGGGATTTTTTATTTTTCAGTAAAAGATGAATCGTCATATTTATCATTCTTCATCAGTATTGTACATGTACCTCGTGTATTTCATAAAATATGTTCGCTACTATTACAGAGTTGTCGGAGCTTAGGGTCTCATTCTGTTATGATGCCATCAACAGTTTTATGATGCAGACGATCGACCCTCAGTTACTAACAGTGGTGTTACAGGATTTCATCTGCTTGTTACACCACAAATGAAAAGCAAGCTTTGGCAAGGTTGTATCATCATTAGTTGATGAAACAGTTTCGTCAAAGAACTTCTCACTTGAGAGGAATCCATCCTTTCCCTGGTACTGAGTGTAGCATAGCCTTGAAGCTACAGATGCCCCTGGATGGGTGACCTAGTCTTATAGCTTCAGGATCCGTTTGTGAAAGAGATCCTGTGATTGTATAGTAATATTAATGTTAATGATAATGATTATGATAGCAACAGCTATGCTAATAAAGGAATGTTTGGGGATCATCCTTGTATTACCTGAAACCAGTGTTTTTCAGCTGGGGTTCCCCAGAACTCAAGGGTTCTATGAAATTCTGTAATGATTAAAAAACTACTCTAAGGAAGCTCAGTATTTCATGATTTATAAATGAAGCTCTTTGAACTTGAGTTAGGCTTATAGTCCAAAAAATTGCTTATGAAGCTAACAGATTTTTGCTTGACAAAGAAGAGGAAAAAATGGATGGAGAAGATAGGGGTTCCAGAAAATATTACCTGTTGCTTACATGGTTCTGCGACTGAGGAAAGGTTGAAAAACACTGCCTTTGATGAACCACTTCTCATTTTCACTAGTATTTGAAACTTGAAACAATCACTATATCATTCACATGTCAATGTGATAGTCTCAGGTTTAATATTGTAAAGTCTCAGAGAGATATCATCTACTTACTTTATTTGGCATCTTAAGGAAAAGTGATGAAAAATGCATTCAACTTTTTGAGTTTTGATATTTGACACTGTAGTTAAATGGATTCAGCATTCCTGAATTTAGCTGCAGGGTTAACTAAAGTGAAATTATCTGTGATTGACAGTAGCTTTTTAAAGTTTATATATATATGCTTTACTAGTATCAGAATTCTAATTAGTTTGCTTTGATTTTGTACTTTGAATAAAGAACTAATCATAGCAAAAGTAATTATGATAGAGATGTAACTGTGGGTTATGATCAGTGAGCATAGAGTCCTATATATTACATTCCCAGCATTATATCATAAATTTGTTTTGGTAGTCTGCTTAGACCACTCATGTTGTGCACTATACCTATATTGTAATATTTGCTTTATGCAGTTCATACATCGCCTGTGATGTAGCTTTTTCTTTGTTAGCCTTTACAGTTACCACAATAAGATTTATTTGCCTCCATTTACTTAATAGAATGTTGTTAAGCCTATGTTAACATGTCCTATGGTAAGAGAGTACTGGAAAGTTCTTGAATGTATGTAGATAGCTGTTTTAAATTCAAAGATTTATTGTATATGACAGTTTATTGCACATATTTTTTGAGAGAATAGCCTTTATAAAGATATAACTGATAATTTTACCTGCAAAGTCAATCTCCTCACATGATTTTTCCATAGACAGAGTTATTTAAGAATAATGTTTTTCTATCTTACAAATCAGTTTGGTGTAAAGACATTTGTGTCAGGGATGACCTGTATGTTACTGCTATATAAATCACTTATACTTTTGAGATGTAAAACATTCATTGTAATGTAAAGCACTAACTCTGTGTTCATAGATACAGGTAAGCTTGACTGCATCTCTTATTGTTGCCACAGAAATGCAAATCTTATTTTTCTGTTTGTGATATGATATTTGCAGGATATTCCTGTGTCAACCCAATCCTGAAGTAATATGTAGCAACTTATTAGTTCAGGTTTGATATTTTGAATAACTGGAATTTTCTATTTATATTAGATGATTCTAGTGTTGATTTTTCCCTCCATACCAAAAGTATCTAATACTGATTGCTATTTTTCTTAAGGAAAAAAATGCCTTTGTACCCATTCCTACATGCATGACCATAAAATTTTAGGTTATGTGAAAATTCCTTATTCTCTTTAAAGAGTATTAAAATGGACTTATTTTTCATTTTAAGTATTTTAGTTACAATCTCAGCATGGATTCAAGTGAATAGTCATGTTGTGAGGAATACTGAGACTTACAAGGTTTAATGATAATAGTTTACTTGTTTGTTTTATTTAGGTTGATATAAATGCACATAAATTTTCTCTTCTGTTGACCAATTTCTTTATTATGTATAAAGTGTAACTGCTTGAATAGTTGGCATGTTTCTTGTAATTAAGAATGTTTGACTATCATAGAATGAAGACTGTAATGACAAATCTGGATATGCCTGAATAGCACAACTTAAAACTCAGTTGAGAAAAAAATATTCGCAAGCAGAATATCATCATCTTGTTTTTGTACTTAGGGATCTTGCCAAACATAACTAGAGATAGAAAAATCATGGCTTGACTTTTATCTACCACTGGTTAGTTAACTTTATAGTGATTGAAGCCAGTGCAAGACAGATAGTATTGCCTTGTGATGGCTATCTTTTTGTCCTGTATTTTCTGTACAATGTGACTAGCCAGCTATTTGAGTGTATTACTGGCATGGGTAATACAGCTCTTTGCATAAATTCTTTTATCTTCATTATATTTATCTAAAGAAAGAATATGCATTTTCACGTTTCACAGTAAATGTGTTAATGCAATTTTAGTTTCCATACATAGTAAGCCCAAATACCAGGAACAAGTTTCTTCCCCCAAGCTTTGCAATATGCGAAATTATTCTCCAGTTTCTGCTTTTCCAAAAAAGGAACAGAGAAGGGGCCAAGTGAGGATTTTCCCTCTAAGGCTCAGTCCTCTGTTCTTAACGCTACCTCGCTGATGCGGGAAAAGACGAATTTGTATGAAAACAAAGATGAAAATAAATTTTCACAGCCTTCCCGTCAACAGATGGTTTTACTCTAAAATCTGTTTTGTAAGATTTTGAATTTTGAGTTGGTTAATGAGGATGTAAGGACATCAGCGCTGGCTGAATTTTTCCTGAATGTTTATTAAAAACATTTTTCATATGATACAGCTTTTCAACTTGGTCATCTAATAATTATTGATTGATTTCAGATGGAAATTGAACATCCAAAATTTCATCTAAGAATATAAAATCCAGAATTTCAGATACAGATAGATTATGCAAAGAGACATTATTATGCAATTTAAGACATCTAAACCATTTCCAGTACATACTGTGTATACTATTTTCAGCTGGTTTACTATTGGTTTGTCACATTGGACACAGTAAAGAAAACTAAGTATTAGTGGTTTGAATAAACTAGTCAGTACATTTTTAATGTACTTGGTAATCAATACAAATGTTGGTACCTACAAAAACTTGCTGTAAGATATGGAAAATTGGTAACTGGACAGTTTTTAAGGACCATATATTTCCCCTCCTTTTTAAACCTTCTTGCTTTGCCTTAAGTAGTATCAAGCAAATATGCAGGATTTGGTCAAGGGGTGTGGGGCAAATTATGAAATTGCAGAGACAATGATGAAAGCTCAAAACAAGAGTGGCATATAAGAACACAGTGTATCTTAGAGAACTTGATACTTTTGAGTTATTTGGATGTTATGTTCAATCACTAATATTAGCCATATTCTCATGAAACTGAACACAGCTGCTGATATAGAAGGAAGTTTATAGAGATCAGTGACCAGTCTTGAATGAAAAAAGATTTGTGGTATCTAATAACATACAATAGCTGATAGCAATAATCAAGGGAGTATTATTCGATGAATCATATTAATATGCTTTTATAGACAGAGAAAATTTTATGATAAACTTACATTAGTGCTTTGAGAAGGTGGCGAAAATGACACTTTTGTTTCATTGGTCACTGGTGTTAATCACTGAAAGAGTTAGATTTATGTAGATATACATTTATTTTTCCTTATGAGAGACTAAAAGGGTTAGAACAAATATAAGAATATATTAATCATTGTTATTATTAAGTTTATTGTTAATTTTATTGCCCATTGGGGAGGTAACTGCCTCCATCACCTTCCTCTTGAATACGCTCCTGTGCATCACGTGGTCAGCGCTTGTAAGTATTTTCCAGAGTGATTTCCATATAGTTGAACTACCTGTGTAAGATGGATATATACATAGGTATTATTTACCAAGGAGTAACTAGTTTGTAGGTGGGATCAGTTTTGTGTATAAAGTGCAGTCTTTCAGTATGTAGCTAGATGGACATGAGATAAGCCAAGCAAAACAGTATTTTCTCATTCATTGCTAGTAACAATAATTACCATGTCTTCTTTTGCTATTCTTAGAGTCATTATATTAATGGTTGTGTATACTTTATAAACCTAATCATAATAAAACTAAATTAAGTAGTAAAGGATGCAGAAACTAGCACATGTAATTGTACTTGAATGATTCAGCAAATTATGATACATATGTTGTGTGATATTGTTATGAGGTAATTGAAATTACTCAAATCATTAAGAGAAGTTATCACTAGTTTTAAGTGGAATGGCAGAAAATAGGACGGGAAGTCTCCTCCTCCACTCCTCTTTGACAATCTCACTGTCTATTTTACCAGAGTTTGTATCACCTTCTTTTCCTAATAAACGTGTTGCCAAAACTGTGTTTCTGTAAGTAACCTATACATCACCTGAAGTTAAACTGGTATTATTCTGTGATACAGTGTCAGGGCATAGGTGATGTCGATAAATAGGTTAGGAACATCAGTTCTGGTAAGAAGGCAATGGTGATGGGTGGGATGACAGCATGGGTGATGAAGTGAGTTAAAGGTATGTGCTAGTGTTTACATGTAGGCCGAATGCATGGGCAGTAGTGATAAGTTTAAGAACAATTAGTGGTGATGAAATATAGGTTGTGGGCATACGTGGCGGTGATATGTGTTCTAAGAGCAAGGATGATAAAGAGTGGACTGAGGAGATCGATAGGAATAATGTGTGGGTTGAAGAAACAGATGTTGGTGGGTAATGCTGCCATGTATTAGGTGGGAACACAGTTGTTGGTGATGTTTGGGTTGAGGGAACTGTTGATTATGTATGAGCTAAGGTCATGAATTATTATGATGTGCAGGTTAACCTCTTGGGTAATGGTGATATGAGGACTGAGAGCATGGATAGTTGAGAATGTGGTTAAGGGCATGGATGGTGGTGAGGGCATTCCTCATCCCCAACAAACTACATGGACTGCTAAACAATCAATATATTATTAACCAATACGGTGATAACCATTTGATTCACCTATTGTTTACAACTTCTTTGACTACCCTGGCTACCCATATCTTTTTTTTTTATATATATATAAATACTCACTGAAAGCAAAATGAAGTGTGAGTTGGAGGAGTTGCTTATGTCTCTGCGGTCCATACCTTATCCTGGGCAACTCTCACTCAGAAACTTGCCGGATTAATGATTTTCCAACACTTGGAATCCTCAGTGATTTAATCTCATGAGTAATATAAAATGATATCCCTTACAGTGTATGTTGTGTTAACATCGCCTGAGTGACGTCATGGTAATGTTTGTGTTGGTATATTTTTAATTAGGGTCTTGACTATTTGCATAAACATAACCAGTGGATTTTGGTGTCATCCTCTAAGTTCTGAGCTTGGAGAGTTTATGTTCTCAACTCTGCACAGGCAAAGATGTCACCACTGGAAGCATGCAAAATCTGAAACGTAAGTACATTTTTTTAGCTGTAAACGTGTCACCAGGAGTTAACCAAACGCTAGACATTAATCATATACTGTTCAGTTATCTTAATCATTACATTAAGATAAAGAGAAGTACATGCACAAAGTGCAAATTATCCACAGGATGTGGTGGTCTACTAGGACCGTTTATTATGCACTGTGTTTATAAGGGTTCGTGTTTGCTGGCACAGACAAGCTAAAGAGCGATGAACATTGATCAACCAACTGATCAACTTAATGTCTCTTGCGCGAAGATTGGCCAAACCCTG
The DNA here is from genome assembly GCA_038088735.1 of Panulirus argus. Classification (NCBI taxonomy): domain Eukaryota; kingdom Metazoa; phylum Arthropoda; class Malacostraca; order Decapoda; family Palinuridae; genus Panulirus; species Panulirus argus. The sequence continues at coordinate 7,476 of JAYMFT010152377.1, forward strand.
TTTCTAAGGTGTTTAAATATGCACGGGTTATGGACGTGTACCTCTGAAGCAAATTGAATATATGAATATATACCTTAGTATGAAAAAATACTGATCACAGTGAATGGTTACAGGTAACGGAGTCCTCATCATGAGCAAACTTTTTCATTCAGGTTGGCGACTGCTTTGTCATTTAGACACTAGCACCTTCTCTCGACTTGCTCCATATTTTCTTAGTAATGTTTACGTTTGAAAAAATCTAGTAGTTTTATTTTTATTGCCATGATTAGCGTCAGGATTAGAAGTAATAGCTATAAATGAATAATAGAATGTAACGGGTTTGCAACCTTCAGTTTTAGACTTAGTATAACATAGCCTGTTAAGTATTGCGGATGTAAATAAGCGGAACGTATAAATTAGATAAGGTTCCCCTAAAGAAAAAAAAAAAGACCACACAAACATTATAGAAAACGCGTTAGTGGCAGACTAATTTATATGATGAGCATTTAAAAGTCCCAAATATTAGGACTTGTATGATTAAAGTTACCTTTAACATTATACTATGGCCACCGAAATAACCTCAGGAAAACTTAATGATTCGTCAAAAATACTAGCACTACACAAAAGGTGTCTAACGTGCATGTCAACGCGACTGGTAAAATACAGTACTGAAAATAAATGCTACCCAAACTCCTTCAGTGCGACTGATGCCTCCTAACTTGCGCGCATTGCAAACCAAAAATCTTTAGCTTTTACATTGTTCACTTAAGAATAGAATAAAGATTTAATTGATGTAGACAGACACGGACAATAGAGTCTGTTGGTTGAATTTGTTTTACCTGGTTTAGTTCATTAAGTCGATTACGTTAAAAAACGTAATATAATTTTGCGATACCTAAAGTTGGATAGGGTATGCATATGAAAATTATCTTTTGGTCACTTTTCAGAAGAATCAATCAACTGTATGAATAAGGTACCCTTTCTCTATTTGTGGGTGATGGGAGGATGGAATTCTTAGTAAATAACAAGTGAACACCCTCAAATTTATTGCAATATGACTTAATTTATGCATAACTGGTATTTCCACGGTCCATGATAAATCATGTGTGCTAAGCAGACTATATAAGATTGCACATCGTTCTGTTCACTGTACAAACATCTGCCTCCTTCTCTATAGGAAAAATTAAGTCTGGGTGAAATATATTTTCTAAATATGAGATTGCACGACTTGCATATTCCCGGGACCCCTTTGGCTCACCATTCCTTCTTTATAATGTCCTTCTAGAATCGCACCAACGCGTCAGTGGACGGATTCCTTACTCTAGCATCAGTTTTACGGGGTCCTTGCATGTGTTTAGCATCAGATGTGCCATATTTGCCTCATAGATATAAACAAATCTCGCATTGCAGTACATCGTCATTTATAAATAAGGTCTGATGGTGATAGTTCTACGTCATGAGACATTTACTAATTCCTTTAATTTCACCAACGGTGAGGAAGTATCTTTCTAAGCACATCACTTTCGCCATAATATCTTTCATATCGTCTGATATTTCTCTTATAGCACTACAGAAATTTAAAATATGTGAGAGATAAATCCATTCATATGACTCCTAATAAGTTTATTCGTAGAACGAAAATATCGAGAAAAGAATGTATTTTGAATTTCGCGCGCAACTGGCCTGAAGACAGGCTGCGCCGTCAGTGGTAGTCGAGCGCACTATATAAGGCAGACTTGTGGTACCTACTGCCCTACATTTCAGTAATTACTCTCATACCACATTACTGTATCGAGTAGACCTTCCATACCTCCCCATAAGCTTGCACTACGAGAGTACTTTATTTTAAAAACTACTGCATATTCGATTTCCCTAAAAGCATGGTTGGTGTAGTAGAGCTTTTGTCTCCTCACTCCACCACTCGTCTGGTGCCTTGACTCGGCGCCCTACTTTCGAGGTCCACTTTTTGGCGTCGGGCGCGGGAAACTCTCGCCTGGACCCCACCAGCAGCTCCGCCGGCCACTCACCCAGCATAATGGTTCATCATTTCCCTCCCCACCCCCTCCTCCTCCCCCCTCAGTCAGTTGGTTATGTTGCTAAGTTGTTCAGCTTTAACGTAACTCTACGGCGATTTGAGATATTGTTATGCCTGTAAATAAATGGAGCTTTCCGTTTCACTGATACTTATAATATACTTCGTAAACATCGCTACTAGGCATTTTTCGTGGTTGTAAAAAACGTTTTTACAAGTATTGAGTGTAAAGAATTGCTGTAATCTAGTAAATTGTACTTTATTTCGAGAGGTGAATATATATATATATATATATATATATATATATATATATATATATATATATATATATATATATATATATATATATAATGAGGATAGTACGGTAAAGAGATCTATAGTTCGCTAAGTACTCTCCAAAGATGTAATATGAGCTGCTGAAGTTATTTTCCAAGGGAAATGAACGATAAAGATTGGGCAGCAGGCCGTTCTGTGAACGGGAGGCGCTGAGTGTAGTAGGGTGAACGAACGTTCGTTCGGTAGTGCCGTGCGTTCCCACCAGGGCGATTAAGGTCTGTGGTTTCCTGGCGACCATGACATGGGAGCTTGACCAAACGCCCCTACCGCTAATCTGCCTCAGACCTTACTGTTATTGTTAACCTAAGTGGGGTAATCACCGTCTACCGTCCCATTACGCATAAATGAAGACGAACAGCAGCTTTTCTTGCCGCACAAGCAATGTGCGCAAACCAAGCAGAAATTTCTGAGCATTTTATCTGGAAATTGTAACATTCTTGATGAAATATCTTTCGTGTATCGACTGTTTTTAATGCCATGCAGGTGAAGCATATGGTTTGATGCTACCGTACAAATCGTGAGGGGTAAAGTCATTTAGATTCAATTATTTATAATTCACTTCAGTTGGGAATGCAATGAAAGGAAAGGAAGTATTGTACATAAGTTAATAGATGATGTGTGCCAGTGATAGGATTATCTCCCCACTTATTTTGAAAAGATAAATTAGTTATTGTAAATCTGAACACACAACTTGTAATAAAAGATATTGATCAATATTTTTGAAATGTTATATTAGATATAAAGTATAAGTAGTTCATCTTCTGCCATACGTCTGAATATATTGGATTGTACTCAATTTTTAGAAACTAGTAATTTTGCAAGTAGGACATTAGTCATCTCGTTTGCCTAACAAATCACAGAAATCTCTCCCAGTTTAAGTAATTGCACAGTAATCCATCTACAACGATCAGACTTGACCTATATTACGAAAATCGGTTCAGAATACTCGTTAAATGGACCCTGAAATACAAGACTTTGGAAACAGTGATTCTGGTAATGTCACACCCAACGCCACGAATCCGTTTCATCCTGTTTTTGAATAGTTTAGATTCTCTTCGTGGAAGGAAGCAGCAAAACGGCATCAAAACTACAGATATGGTTACATTGCCATGGCGGTATTTTTTTTTTTTTGCGCCTAATTTCATATTGGTTGTAATTTAAAGAAATCATTCAGGAGCTGCTTTCTGTATGGAGATCCGACTTTTGGATGTGGAGGTCAAGGCTAAAGCTGTTAGATTTAAAGAATTCGGTGTTGATAAAACGTACGTTCCTTGAACGAAACATAAAGGTCTTGGGAACGAATGAATGATGCCAACAGATTTGAAGCCATTATATCAAACCTGGTCTTGCAGCTAACGAATAAATTTTAGGGATGTGGCCATAATAATTTTGCGGTAAGGACAAGTCTGATTTGGTGGTATTTTGCCGACTTGGCAGCCTAGGCTCGCTAAAACAATGTGGGAGGTGTCATGAATAAAGCAGCGGTCTTACCTGGATATTCCGGCCGTCTTGCTCGTGTGTTTTTGACATCATCGAGAGTAAGTAGTTCGGCAGTCGTGATTGAGAGAGTTGATTGGTAAAGAACGTTGTGGAGGTAGATGCTGGCTGTCCCCCTGACCACTGTGGAATGAGGCTGGAGAGAAGAAACGATTACCATGATGACTGCTGTGACGAAGCTCTTCCGTACTGTTACCTCGATAATAGGGTGGCATTAAAATAAATATGTATAATATTTATTGTGTAAATTTCGATTTTAAAAGCTTTTTTGGTTATCCACAGGGATGTTGATGGTCTGGGAAGATGAACATCACATGTGTACAACTTCGATAGGCAAGAAGGCATGTGACAAGGGCGCCTCAGGGCGGCCGGCCGGAGTGACTTTCTTGGTCTTGAGGAGTAGCTAGTGATCCTTTGAAGGCCAAAAATCAAGTTGTCGCTTGAGGTCTGCTGGAGGCACAAAAGTAAGTATAACCTCTTTGAGTATATAGGGTTATAAGTCCATGGCTTTTAACTTCCTTCGAAGCACCTACGTTTATTCGTTGTAAATCGTGTCGGTGTCGGCTGGCCAGCCCGGGGGATGAGACGTAATCATTTACTGTGTCTTTATCCCCAACGCTCGCTGCTGCCAAAGCCTGTGGGACGTCAGTCGGCAGTGTAGCGGTGGAAACAACCACTGCGCTACCTGGGACCGGCCCAGCCCTGGTGACCTTGCAAGGTCCTGCACATGTAAATGAGAGAACTCGGTGACACTCTTTTGCTTGGAGGTCCTATTGCTTACATACACACACGGACGAACGGATGTGATATATTCTCACTAGGTCGTGTGATTTAGCATTGTAAAGACGGGATGGGATTTTTTTAGTTCACTGTCCTTGGCTGGGGTAAAAAAGGGAATATGAAGCATTATCAAGATGGGGCGGAGCACACACACACACACACACACACGCACACACACAGTCGGTCATTTTAGTGTGTGTGTGTGTGTGTGTGTGTGTCGGGTTAGGATTGTGGACTGGTGAGGGCGGGAGGTTAGTGGCCGGACTACTGGGCCACGTCTGGTCTGGTCTGTGAAGGCTTGACCTGGTACCACCACCGGCTGAACACCACTGGCGTGTGTGTGTGTGTAAACCACATCCACAGTACTAGGCCCAGGTAAAAGTACCCGGCCTGGTAGGCTGAAGTGTGTCTCTCAATCTCATATATATATATATATATATATATATATATATATATATATATATATATATATATATATATATATATGTGTGTGT
>JAYMFT010152388.1:0-12593 GCA_038088735.1 Panulirus argus
AATCTGAGCCTTTGAGGAGGATGAGCACTCCCTGCCTGGCTCCTTCTTCTGTTTCCCTTTTCAGAAATTGAAAATACAAGAAGAGGAGGGTTTCCAGCCTCCCGCTCCTGCCCCTTTTAGTCGCCTTCCACGACACACAGGGAATACAGGGGAAGTATTCTTACACCCCTATCCCCAGGGGATATATATATATTATCATTATTACTATTGTTATACTTGATCACCATTTCCCACATCAGCGAGGTAGTGCCAGGAAACAGATGAAGAAAGACCCATCTACTCATATTCACATTTATACATACATGCACATACATGTACATATACATACATATATGTATTTACACATGTACATCTTCATACTTGCTCACCTTCATCCATTTCAAGCACCACCCTGCCCCACAGGAAACAGCATCCCCACCCCCTGCATCAGGGAGGTAGTGCCAGGAAACAGTCCAAACACTGTATACTCCTTGGAGATAAGACTTGGTGAAAGAAGCCTTTGGACGTAGCCAAGGAGAGAATATTTTTCACTAACTCTAAGATAAGCCAAGATTTGCAAGAACCTTTGTTCACCAGCAGACAGCCACAGTAGTGTTACAAAAAATTACAATTCCACATCCCAGACTCAGGACATTCTGGAAGATGAAAAACCATGGGACCAACAGGTTCTTTTGTTGATGTGAAAGGACTTTTTTACCTCAGTCCAAGAGCACACACCCTCCAAAGAAAGGACATTTCATCCTTCAATCAATGCATCTATCCAAACCACCACAAAAGTGGCTGGAGGCCTCCAAGGCATGGGATTTTTGAGGCCCTTTGCATACATCCACCAAACTAAGGATTCGAGAAGTTACAGGGAAAGAACTGTTACAAAATCTCTCTTTCAGCAGGAGAGAACATATTTATCTACAAGGAACTCATTTCAGCCTGCAGCTCTGCCATATCATTGCACTGGGTAGCAAAACTGACCTTCACCTTAGGATGCTGTAGTTGAGGTTGAAACATCAAGGAACCACAGGGAGACAGAATGCCAGTCTGAGAATTTAAACCTATTCCAACACCAAACCATGAAGAAAAGTTCTGACTGGAAATTAAGAAAGACTTATCCAGGTTGATAAAACCATGTTTTGAAAGATATGCAGGACTGGATGCCCTTGTCTGACACATTCCTCCTCTGAAGTTGAAATCATCAAAAAGTCATCAACGTACATAAGCAAAAACTATCGCCTTACAAGACATCAGTTTTAGGAGCAGGGCTGTAATCATTCTTGAAAACATTTGTAGTGCTTTGCACAACCAAATGGCATCACCTTCAACTGCTAGGTATGTGACAAATTTTCATGCCTAGAGCTTCCACATTCTGGGTGTACTGGAATGTGCCAGCAGACATCCCTCAAGTCTGGGATGACTGTCCAGTTGCTTAACTGTAAATTCTGAAGGATTCAGTACAGTTGTCATCTTGAAACTGTTCTTCAGTATGTGAGTATTTGGAAAAAACTATTCACCACTCCTTCAATATCAATCTGAAAAAAAAAAAATGCACATATTTTCCTATAAAATAATGTATTAGTGGTTTCAAGATTAAAGGAACACCCATAGCTTATGCATACCTTTCATAAAGTGGTCACAAATTATTCTTTACCTGCTTGATTTTCCTTTCTGAACAAGAAAAAGAGGCTAATAAAAGCTGATCCTACTGAAGGCTCTATGACATCCTTTCTTATCATCTCAAAAGTTCATATCTGGAAAAATTGAGTCGAGGGCTGTTCAAAAATTCTCCTTGACAGTTGGCTGTAATTTCCATCTAGTCAACCCTAAATACATCCACTTATTGACTTCCAAATTCTCAATAGTTGTGAAGTTGACACCTGGCTAACTAGAAACTATTCTGATAGGGACCTGCCTGAAGACCCAGCTCAATGACCAAGAGAGGGCCTACCTCGAAATGAATACTTTGCCGCCCCTGGCAGAGTTGGACTTAGAAGCATTACGGTTCTTTCTTCTTTGAATAGAATATAAGGATTGACAAAGCCCTCTAGAGATAATCCCTTTAAGATGAGGAGTAAGAGCCCTACACTCATCATCATCTCCCTGCATTTTCCTTTGAAATGGCCAGCTTAAATCCCAAGTTTCCATCACACCAGTAGTTCTAGATCTAGTTCTATGAACTTTCACGATGAACTTGAGGAAAAATGGAAATTGTAGTAGGATGAGGGCTGAAAAAACTCTAGAGGGTGTTACACATGGGTGATGATCAAATCAACTCTAAAAGGAGTTACAAAAGGGTGAGGACTGAAACAACTCTTATTGCTCTCCTTTACTAAGAGAAGACTCAACTTGTCATCTGTGTTGCTGCTTAGTTAACAGAAACTGCATATAAGTCCCTCTGAATGGAAATGAATGCCATTCTATCCCATTCACTGTGGCCACTACATATACAATATGGAATTTCCTTTTCTCTTCACTGCACTTACAGGATATAAGTGGATACACAAACATAATTCTTAAATCACCCACCTCTGCACTGAGGCAAAGTTGCCACTGATGCTTAAGGTGGCATACCATGCACTGTTACGAGAAGCTACAGCCTAAATTGTTTCCATACACTAGTCAGTCTATGGAGAGGGTCATGAAGGCTCGTAAGAAATTTGTGCACTTTCATTTGCAGTGGCTTTGGGAAAAAAGGAAATGATATGGGTGGGAAAGGGTGGTGAAAGTTAGTGAGCTTGGAAACAAGGCTTGTTTGACTGGATACTGGGAGAGACTGGATGAAGAATGGCAAAATGTGAATGAGGAAAGGGACGTAGTTAGGAAAGCAGTGCTTTCATGAACAAGAAATGTGTGTGGCACGCAGAAGATAGGATGCATGTATGCAAAAAAAAAGTAGTAAGTACTAGGATGAGCAAGTTAAGCTGTTAGTGAAAGAGGAAAGAGAGTTGTATGGGTGCTACCTGCAGTGAAGGAGTGCAAACAATTAGAACATATACAAGAAAAAAGAAAGCAGCAGGAAGTGAATAGGATGGTGTTAGGGGCTGAAGAAAGGGGGGTATATCAGAGTATCAGCAGGCTTCAGGGAGTATAAGAAAATGTTTTTGAAAGGGATGAACAGAATAAAAACAAGAGAACAAATGGGAGCTTCAGTGAAGGGAGCAGAAGGGGAAATAGTAAAAGGCAAAGAAGAGGTGGAAAGGAGATGGAATGAATATTCTGAAAGTTGATGAATGTATTATATGACAGGGTGGCAGACGTGATGTGTTTGGGACATGAAGGTGTGCAAAGTGAGAGAGTCACACCAAGTGGTGGTTTGTTAAAAAACAAAAAAAAAAAGTATTGAATTCCTTGCATGTAATGAAGTATGGCAAAGATGATGAAGTGGATGGGATTGCAGTTAAACTTCTCAATAAAGGGGTGACATTACTGTTAATTGGTTAGATAGGATATTCAATACAAGTAGAGCTCAGGGTGAGATGTCAAAGGATTGGCGGAATGATAGTTTAATGCCACCATATAAAGCAACAGGAACAAAAGTGGATACTCAAATTAAAGAGATATAAGTTTCTTGAGTATATCTGATAAGTTATATGAAGGAGTGATGACTGAAAGGGTGGTGGCATTTGCAAAAGAATGGGGAGGAACAATGTGGTTTCATAATTGGTACACTATGCAATGAAACTTATAGGTTTACATAACCATAATGATCCTGAGGGACTGGAAGAAAGAACACTACCCACATATCTCCTGTGTGCTGTAGAGGGCAAGTAAGAGGGCCAGGAGGAGAAGGCTGGAATCCTTCCATTCTATTTCACTTCTTTCCAGAGGAAGGAGTGGAAGAACAAGCCAAATGAGAATTTTTCCTTTAAAGTCCAGTCATCTGTTCCTGACACTACTTCACTAAAATGGAAAACAGTGAACAAGCATGAAAAAAGAAGGTATAACAATTATGCATACTAATAACACTGGGCTATATATAAATCAACTCTACTTACCTTTGTCAAAAGCAGCATGAGCAGACACAGGTACTAGGATCTCTGGATTCTTAATGCCTCTGACATTAATGGCATATTCACGGTAAGCTTTGCATGCCATAATGATGCTCTCCGTGCCACCAGTTGTCATCTGGGGCATAATTACATTTCAGTATACAGTCATTGTTATGCATTTATAATGAAATATGAGCAAAAGTGAAGTCATCAAGAGAGAATGCAGTGAAGCACTTGGGAAACAAAAAAATTTTTTGTAGGTATTGTAATTAGGAATAAATGAATTCAAAACCTATAATGATTTCCTACACAAGTCAATCTGGCTTACAAAAAAATTACATGAGAAAGAATAGGACTTAAATGTAAGGCGGGCAAGTTGTGAAAAATTTGAAAATTTGATTCTGACTAAAGAGAATTATTTTTGTAACCTAAAAATTGGTTACAAGGTTGTATCCTATATATTTTTGTGTCAGTACAGCTGAAGCTATATGCATCAAGTCTAAACCCCTCCAATACAATATCCATTCCTCCATAGAGTCCAACCATATAGGCAGCTAGTTATGTCCCTAAATCTAATAAACATATACCCTATTTATCAATTACCCCTCAACCCTTTCCACCTTATAACCTAAGCTTACATATGGAAGCCTGCCATATATCAGTGCTGTACTGGTATAAATCTTAAACACAAAAAACAGGTCACACACTATCTCTACTGAGATGGGCAAGTGTTAAGATTTTGTATGATTAATAACAATAATCTCTCCAATGAATATAAATATTTTGTTCAGAGGAGTATTCTCAGAATACAAACAATGTAAACAGAAGGTAGTTGTATACATTTGGAGGTGAAATCTAGCTCTCCATCTAAAAGCCTGCATCCACACAGATTTTGGTTAGTATGCCTATTGCACCTGCTGGTCATGAGAGAGGCACTTCGTGTCCCACTACATATGTATCTCAACTTTTAAGAATGTTTCAGGTTATTTCACCGATTGTTCCAGGCTAACTTCCTTATCATACCAAGGTCCAAGAATATTATCATCCTCTTTATCAAATGATGTTACAGACTCTGCCTGAACATGTTTATGCCACAAGCTAAAAGTCATCTTCTGCAAGGATGGATCATTGTCAACTGACTAAAAGAAATACAATCTCATCAATGAACTTCTCACTCCAAAGGAGTCCACCATATCCCTGCTTCTGATTTTAACACAGCCTTGAAGATGCTGGAGCAATATACAAGGGATCCTGAGATTATATAATTAACCCCATTTCTGCAACTATATACATATGGGCTTTTTACACAGCTACTGCATCCAAAAATGTTCAGGTTGCCTCGTTCCACCCTAAATTGAATTCAGAGGCCAACTTTTTAGGTAAGCAGATATAGACGCCTTATATCACTGACAGTTATAATTAGCATCAGGTAAAAATCCTGCTGTGTCACTTACCCATAGAACACAAAGGAGGAAGATATAGCCCTGTTCCTCAAATGCATGTTCACTTGCTGCTTTCTGCAATATTGCCATGCAGCCATGAATGCCTGGCCCAGCAAATTAATTATTGTTTCTGGGGCACTAGTCATAGTATTACTGATTCGGTAGATGATGAATGTGATTTTGGTATCAGTAGAAATGTGATTTTGATTAGAAAAGAGAGGAAATAAAACTGGGATGTTTGAAGCAAGTGCTGGCAGGCAAATATGAAGATGACTTAGGTTACTGTACAGTGAATAACAAAACTGTGTATAAAATTGTGAATGATTTATATATCTGGAAATGATGTAAACAAAATGTAATGAATGGGTGATCTATCTCAAAAGTACATATATAAATCCTATGGCATGTAGTGAAACATTTTACGAAATCAATTTCTATTATTAACTAGGAATGTTACCAGACTTTGCCTGCTCAAAGTTACATCACAAGTGAAAAGTCACCTTCAGCGAGGCAGTATCATTGGCTGTAAAGTTTCATCATACAACTCACTCTATAAGAATCCATATTTCCCTGTTACCTGAAGTAGTGCAGCCTTGGGATGCAAGAGCCTTTAGAAAGAGTACATGGGTAACACCAGGACTCTTTCTTACAAAGAAGTCCTGGGGTATTCATAATTAAATCATTCATTGGGTATCATGTCATAAATGTCATGTCATATGGAGTCTCCAAAAGTGTGCATTACATTATCAGTATAATATTAAAACAAAAACATGTATGATTTACATAAACTTAGTGTGCTAACAGGTGAATACTGAGATGATGACACAATCTGTCATGTCAATAGCAATAATGCAACCAGTGCTTTAACAGTGGGCATTTGAACTTTAAATGTCTGCACAGCACCAAATAAGGTAAATTTGCTTGATTCTATGGTTCTTCTTGATTTTTCTTGATATTTCCAATTTACTAATAAGACAAAAAAATTTGAATTTTGTTAAATCCCCCATTCTAGGGTCCTTCAAAATTTCAGCACTTCATTGTCTCAATGTTCGATTATATCTCTAGCAGCTGATAAAATATGGCTTAAATAACGCTAAATTGTTCACCAAATGACTGCTCTAACTTCAGTATAGAATTACTAGTACAATATAACATCAGGAAAGTCAGCTGCATGGGGAAGATGGATCAAACATAACTTGCGTCTTTTACTAAGTTGCGTTCTATACAAGACTAAAATGCCTTCCTTTAGGGCTTGCCTAAAGAAGTCTGCATTTCACAATGAGTTCAGCTGGATAATCATAAATTAAGTTTCTGAACATAGTGAAAAAGCTATATGCTTTCCTTTAATTATGGGGTTAGGCAGCAATGAAACTTTGTTTATGTGGTAGGTTCAGGGCTAGTTGTTTGCACCAGCTCTAAGGACCACAATATTACCATTTCCTAAATCTATCAAGTAATTTGTAGCCCACATTAGAGGAATGTTCCATGGAACACCTGTGTCACCAGCAGTGCAGCATAATTACTGGGAGTCAATAAAGAACAGGTGGAAATACTATTTGAAAAATATAAAAAAGAAAAAAATCTGCATTAAATTCCAAAACAAAAGGTGGGGATTTTTCAAATCATGAGCTACATTAAGTTCCAGGTTCAATCTTTACATAGACGGCCTACTCTGGCAAAATCCAAATAAATATGGGTCTTTTGACATTCAGTTCAATATCTAAAGCTGCTGAGAAACATCACCAAAAAGTTCCAAGAGTATGTGATTTAGACTTTCCTAATTATGACCATGTTTAAGTTGATGGCTAAAGTGTGATTCCTGACACGAGACAGACAACAAAAACAGCTGGAAAACAGACAACAAAGACATACAAAGTGATCCCTACAAGTATGCATGGTATGTAGCTGAGAAAAACTACCTCTGCTTGAAATTTGAGTTTCCTGAACCACCCGTCAAGCTCCAAAAATAGTACGCTCTCAATGAAAACTTCACAGCAAGGTACAAACAAAACCCTGAAATACTGCAACTTACCGAATGTAGACAAACCAAATACTGATAGGCTATATATCTTAGAAACTATACTGATAAGCTATCACTGATCAACAATACCTAAATGTACTTATAAGTTTCCTTACAGATTCAAATGCACTTTAGTATGAAACAACACCTAAGCCTAATCTACATCATCAATATATCTTATGTACACAGCCAACAAGTTTTTTGTATGCGATGGCATACTTACACAACCACATGACCTTGCATCCCCATTAAACAAAGTGCAGCACATTCGAACCACTTCAGCCTCCATTTTTCTCACTCCAGGGAAGACATCAGGATGAAGAGGATTTGTCCAAGTTGACATACCTGAGGAAGAAGAATTATGAGGTGTTCAAAGAGATGAACTACATAAAAATGTAGGTTATGAAGGATGTAAAAAAAAATCTACTTTAAACAGAGTCCTATGAGCATCTAAGAGAGCACTTGCTTGGTGGAGAGTTGAAAAACAGAATTTCTCCTCCCAAAAATATGACGTACCTATGAGCATTTAACCATCATGAAAACATTTAAAGCTTGCAGATGCTTGCTCACAGGGACTTAATGTTCATAAAGCAACCTGGCCAAACATAATATCCTAGTTCAAAGGTGAAGTGGGAGGGTGCAGTTAACCACTTGTTACTATCGTCTCTGCCTCAGATGAGTTACTGTCCAAAAATCAAGAAACTGTATTCTGAAAATGAATGAAGGGAAAGAAAACTAAAAGAATACTTCCAAAGCTGTGCCTATGGTAGAGAAATGACTTTTCATCCTTCAAGAACCTACATTTGTCATCTACAGTCAGAGCCCTGTACACATAAGAAAACAAACTAACATAGATGGGGAGGGACTTGAAGAAAAACTTAGGAAAAAATAAAGAAAAGCTTATCCTTAAAGACAATAATCCTTCCATTCCTCATAAATGTCTGTCAGTATTTATCTACAGCAAAATGTGTCGACTTCTCAAGCCAATCAGTGGCTCCTCTAACCTAATCCACTTCCTCCGCCCATTCCATCCCTCATATTTGTAAATATGAAAATGATTATAACACTGATCAACAAACTTTTAATTTTTTTTGTCCCATGAACTAAAATAGGTAGACCTTATAGTACTTTTTACACTAAATTCAAATCTGTATTTAGAATTTTTCTATCAGGCATGGTTTTTAAGTGACTTAGCAATTAGATTTTACAATAAGTGTATATTACCTATTCATAAATAGGCTGGTATTACACTTAAAGAACTTACCTCTAATATGTAGAAGTATGATTTTTGGCTATATTTGGCCTCAGGAACATCCCTCCTTAGTGTCCAACAGTAATCTGCCAACATAGAGGGATTCTAATTTCCCTGGTACCACTTTTCCATGTCCAAAATGTCCAGGTGAAATCTTTCGCTGTGCTCATCACTGACAGCCCTAAGATTTTTTGGGAAAAAGTCTAAGTGCAAGTCCAAAAAGTGGATCTTTAGACTCCCACTGCACCCCAATGCTTTACATAAAGTCAACAGATCTTTTACAACATCACAATAGTTTTCTGATCTGTGTTTCCCCAAAATATCTTTGCAAACTCCCTTAAATGACAGCCATGAATTTTTTAACTTCATTTAGCTCTTCATCAAACTTTTCATCTTGAAGCAGTTCTCTGATCTGTAGTCCTACAAAAATAACCTCCTTAATTTTCGCATCACTGATTCTGGGGAATTTATTCCTTAAATATGTGAATCCAAGGCCAGTTTTATCCATACCTTTGATGAAGTTCTTGATCAACCCAAGCTTAATGTGCAAAGGAGGCAGCTAAATCTTCTCAGGATCAACAAGAGGAGGACTGATGACATTCTTCTTCCATGGAGTCAGTAATGTTTGTTTTGGCTAAACTTTCTTTACATAATGATTTTTCTTTTCCCTGCCGTCCCACTCACAGAAGAAACAACAGAACTTCGAGTAACCAAGTTGCATTCCGAGTTAAAGTGTTACAACCTTAGGTCACCTCGTACAGTCCCTGCAGAAAGTCTGAGGAATGGGTATAAAAAACTTATTTTCTTTATTTCAGTACTTAGTGTGCCTTCAGAACAGCTTGTATGCATCACAGCATAGAGTCAGTAAGGTCTCTGCAGAAATCAAGGTCAATTCCATTCAACCAGATGTCTCTGATGGCTTCAAGAAGATGAGGAACTGAAGAGATGTTCCTTTCTTGAAGTTTAAGCTTCATGTAAGACCACAGCTCCTCAATAGGATTCAGGTCTAGAGAATTCCCAGGCAATTGAAGGATATTCACCTGCTTCTCTAACAACTATTTCATGACCTTCTTTGCCTTGTGACATGGTGTACTGTCTTACATAAAGAAGTTGCAGCCATGGATCTCATAAAAATTTATCATGTTTGCTAGTCATTTGCACATAACAGGGGTCAAGGGGATTCATATGGGAGGGATGTCTCAACTTGCCATGCCTCACTGCACCACATTAGAAAGTCAACTCATCGCTCCATAATATCATTCTCCAGTCAATACTGAAATTTTTTACAGTTCCTAGCAAAACTGAGATGAGCATCATGCATCTCGCAAGTCAGAAGGGAATTTCTGGTCGGGGAACAAAGAGGCAGGTTCAGGTGTTTCTGGCAGCGCTCTTGAATGGTGCATTCTGCAACACTTCCGAGGAGGGTGGGATACTTGCCTCTTGATAAGCTTGTCAGTAGTTGCTAAAGTCTTTCTGGGATGCCCTGGTACAGATTTACGAGGTGACACTTCACCTTGTGGGATATTCTTGACTTTTGCAACAAAACTGTATATGACTGACTTGCTCACCCCCGTACACTTATAAATCTCCTTCACCGACATTTTTGCCTCCCTCAGGACAGGAATCCGAGCCTTTTCTTGTTGGGTGAGGTTTTTGTGACCCATTCTAAAGTGTGGGTGGGTGGATGTGGGATGAAAAGTGAATGAAACAAAAAAAGGGTCTTTGTTAATCCAGCAGTTCACAGCATGCATCCCCTATCTATAGCTTGTCCTATGAGGCACTGATGCACTCCTAAGTCCAGGGTGATGGGATCACCAGGGAGAGTTGCCAAGTACTAATTAAGCAAGCTCTGAGCATTCGGTAGGTTGACAGACACAGAAATTCTGAGGACAACCAACCATACAACAAAAGGTCCCATATTCCTCAGACTTTCTGTGGGTACTGTACATTCCACTTAAAGTCCCCATACTTAATTTTTTCCAAAAGGAGCTTCATCTTATCATACGATTCCTTCATGTTAGCTGCATGAACCAGAGGAACGGAGGGAAACTTATTTCCGTTCAAGAGTAGAACTTCATCAAACTTTTCATCTCGAAGCAGTTCCCTGATCTGTGGTCCTACAAAAATATCCTCCTTGATTTTTGCATCACCGATTCTGGGGAATTTATCCCCCAAATATGTAAATCCATGGCCAGTTTTATCCATATCTTTGACTAAGTTCTTCATCAACCCAAGCTTAATGTGCAAAGAAGGCAAATAAATCTTCTCTGGATGAAGAAGAGGAGTGATGACATTCTTCTTCCATAGAGTCAGCGATGTTCGTTTTGGCCACAAATTATTCATATGATGATTTTTCTTGTCCTGGCTGTCCTACTCACAGAGGACACAACATAACTTTACATAACCAAGTTGCATTCCAAGTAAAAGTGCCACAACCTTTAGATCACCAAATACATTCCACTTAAAGTCCCCATACTTAATTTTTTCCAAAAGGAGCTTCATGTTTTCATACGATTCCTTCATGTTAGCTGCATGAGCCAGAGGAATGGAGGGGAACTTATTTCCATTGTGGAGTAGAATGGCTTTCAAGCTTAATTTTTGATGAGTCAATAAACAAGTGCCACTCATCTGTGTTATATTCATGACAAAGTGCCTCCATAACAGAACAATCATCTTTGCAAAATACCAGACCATCATCAAGGGAGAAAAATTCTTTGAAAACAACATGGCAATCATGATAAAAACAAACTTTAGTTTCATTCTGGAGAAGATTCCAGCCCTTTAACCTGGAACCCAAAAGCTCGGCTTGCTTCTTAGACAAATTTAAATCGCAGATGAGATCATTGAGATATCCTTGAATCAGCAAATGTGGTTCACTTGAAGAACAGTTTTCTTCAAATGTTGGATCCATATTGTCCTCTAGTTGGTCTACTTTCTCATCACCAGACTCATCGTCATTCAGTGTCATATTTCTTGGAGGCTCTGGCACAGGTAATTTCTGACTGTGAGGTACTGGCCTCAAGGCAGATAGAAAATTAGGATACTTAACAGTATGCTTTGATTTTGATGTTATACCATCTATACTTGTCAGGCAGAAGTAGCAATCTGAAACATAATCTTTGGGTTTTCTCCAAACCATAGGAATGGCAGAAAGCATACGGCATGAATCTTTGCCCATGCTGTGAGAAGCCTGACACATGTGACACAACAAATATGGGGGGCCCAACTTCTATCCTGGTCACCCACTTTACAACCAAAGTAATGCTCATAGCATTTTTATCAATGAGGGGTGTGAAAGAAAGCTTTTGCAATATGAATGTCAATTCATAGCAGATTTAGCAGAAAGAATTCAGACTATTTCCATAGTTTTTCAGCATTATAATGGTGGATGAGGTATCAGCAACACCTGAATACACAAAAGCACAATCTGTCAATAGAGTAAAAAGACACTGTTTACACACTGAGTTCTAGCCTGCAACTGACAGAGAACTGCTACTAAGGAGTGGGCACAGTTTAAATGCCCCAACATTTCCAGTAATATTTCTGCAGGCCCCTGGTGACTCGTTTATCAAGGCTTCTGCTTTCAAAAAGAAGCTATTGCACTTCACAAACAATGGAAATAGCTGTTTGTTGAACTTTTTGTCTCAAATGCTCCATAGAGCACTGTTACATATATACTGTGTGTAATGATATGCAAGTATGCTGGAACAAAAAAACTATAGGTGACAGAGAAATTCTGAAAACATATCTGGATTCAGCATGCAAAAATACTTAAGGAACAGATATTTTTTTCCATGGGACAAAATTTTTGTTGACCAGTGAATTTATTTATTTATTTATTATACTTGATCGCTGTTTCCCGCGTCAGCGAGGTAGCGCTAGGAAACAGACGAAGAAAA
>JAYMFT010152399.1:0-12593 GCA_038088735.1 Panulirus argus
TATATATATATATATATATATATATATATATATATATATATATATGGTAATGATTCGTCTACCAAATAACCTCGTTAAAGGTATTTTCCTTGTCCTGTATTCCAACTGAATATTTACGAAAACATTATTGTAATATTGTACGTAAACCTTTTGCAGTGTTTGTATTACTTTCACACAGTCTTGCGTAATCTATAAATGTATTTTTGTATTAGTTCCAGTGAGGCTGGTATTTCAGAGGCCACAGAGTAGGATAGTTTAAACTCTAATTACTACCTTTGGTACGCCATCCCATCGCACAAACGAACAAACAACTTGCCTCACAACACCACATCCAGATGGCGTTAGCGCGTTAGAAGTTAGTCTGTTTACGCTGCGAATTTCCAAATGTCAGCAGCCATGGCAGCACTGACTAACGTATCGCATTCATGTGTTATTTGTAGGAAGAGAGAATGAGAGATCGTCATCCAATCACAGGTTCCCAAGGGCAAGGAACAGTAAAAGTGTGGTTAATAATGGTGCAGTGACACTTCTCCCTATGTTCCTTGCCATTAAATATTATTGTAACTTTTTCATTAGTGCTGTGTTCTAGTGCATGCCGGTTACTTTAACACATATGTGTTCTATTTGCCATTGTGTAAAAGAGGATAGGAGAACAGCCCGGTTTATTTGACCTATCAGTTCAGATACGTTAGAATGATGGTTATAATGAACAGTATTACACTGAAATAAAAATGTGTCCCTTCTAAGAACTACCGAATAATATAATATGATATAAAACAGAGATCCCTTCTTAAAGCTCAAGTTACAGCTTCTTTAATACATATCCGTATTTATGGAAGTATTTGGCATTTTCCGCTCGCAAAGGTTTCATTTAATTTAGCTGAGTTTACCTATCTTTACTCTATATTAAGTTTTGGCGAGGATAATGTCAGAGGTTTGACGGTCGTTCTTGAGAGAGGTTGTTGTTCGTTCTGTGTGGAGGACCGCATTTCTGGACAGTTTTTTTCTTGGTAAGTTGTTACATTTTGATATACATGAATTAACTATGGCAGCGGTCAACACAGATATAGGGTTAAGACCTAGGTTATCGTACGTGTTGTTAATGTTGTGTTATGGTTCGTTGTTAGGGAAGGCATTAACCTATGATATGCGATATTCCAGTATTTTTTGTATAAATGTAAATGGTTTCCTTTTCCTGTGAATAAGCTAGCTTTTGTTTGCCGTATGATTTACGTATACTTTAAGTGGACTGTTTCTTGACAATTTTCCTTGGTTACAAGGTCCATGTTTTGATTCATTGCTCGAGTGTTTCTTTGTTGACAAGAGAATTATTTTCTCCACAACATCGTGAAACTGGAGAGGAAAACTACGGAAAGGTCTCTAGGGCCTTCTTGTGGATAAGGGGCTGTGGTGCTGGTGTATAACACAATGGATTACCGTGGTGTAGTGGTTAGCGTTCCTGACCGTGACGCATTTACGGGCCGCTCAGGGTCGAGCGCATAAGTTCGATTCTTGGTTGCGGCAGTCGGTCCACAGTCATCCCAGCCGTTCATCCACCCCTAGGGGTTTGTCGATAAAATGGGTACCTGGATCAGGCTAGGGTATATATATATATAAATATAGCGTTAATGGGATGGCCTTGATTAGGGCCTTAACTGCCCGTGCCGTCTCAGCTAACATAGAAATAAAAAAAGACTGCTGTTGTATGAATGGATGTGAGCCAATAAGGCCTTCACCTCTTCCTTGCGCTGCGTCGCAAACGCGGAAAACGGGAAACAAATGTTTTATATAGTTACGAATGGGACGAACCTGTGTTCGCATCATCCGTATAATATTCTCTTTTTGTGTGCATGTTCTGTCCCAGCCAGGGGTCGAACCCACTTGTGGGGGGTCCTCGGTGCGATTACCCTACGTCCTGTACCAGCGACACCCGATCCCCTCGCAGTTGTGATTCCCAGAATTACCGGTAGCCATCAATCCCTCCTTAGCTGTGGACAGCTGTGGTTTCTACTTCCGTTCCCAGGATCTGTCAAGATGAGGGGGCGTGTCAGTCAAGATGAGATTCATGTCCTGACTACATTCAGCCAATCGGAACTGGCACTTTGTGGTCACTCCCTCCAATCACAACTGAGGTGATGGGCGTGACAGGAAGGAGCCAGCCAATCCGTATTGACTCTGTATAGGACACACTTCCCATAAAACCCTTGGGCATTGACCCGGGAACTGATTTCCTTCAACTGACCATCTCGAGAGGATCTCCATTGTTAACGAGCCGAGCCACCACTACCCCTCACAAGCCACAACCATTCCCGGAGCCACATTACGGTTGTACAATTATTGCTTATTGTTAGTGTCGCTGTGTATTGTAACTTGTCTTTAGAATTGTCATCGTGTTGGAGTAATATGTTTCTATATTTGAAGTTTTGTAGAGGAAGAGACCTCCTTGGTTTGAAAACTTATTTGGGCATTAAAGTAGCGTAGATATTTGTGCTCGAGTGATGTTACTTTTCTTGTATTGTGAATTGATTTCTTGTAAACGGTAATTTTATTCCTGGTGTTTAATATATATATATATATATATATATATATATATATATATATAATATATATGTGTGTGTGTTTTCCTGGTTTCGGCTTACCAGTAGTTATAAAACAACCAGTTTACCTTAAACTACGCCTCGCCAAAACATAGGAACAAAATATATCATGGTATTACTGTTGAACAAAATATATCATGGTATTACTGTTAATACAAGAAATTTATAGAAACAAAACCTATCCATATATTTTCTATCAGCAACATGAATTTGCTGGAATAAGGTAAGTCTGTGAAGATGACAGTAATAACAACGCAAAATAAAAAGTCTAATTTAGTGGTTATTTATCGTTCTAGATAGGGTTTCCGAGTGGCCTAGGGAATAATTGTAATCTTGTGCCTCTGTCACCTCCTTGTACTTATTCGCAATAACAGCTCCAACAATCATTTGACTGGAACAAGGAATCTTTTCGCGTCAGAACATAATTATAATTCTTGCAACCAGACAAAGATTTAGCTACGCTGTCCATAAGATCAGTTTTTCAGTAGTACTTTATTTCTTCACACGTTGTATGTCTTGGCATTGTTGTGAGTTATGATTTGGAGAATGCTCGTTAGTATAGCCGCAGCAGCTATGTTTTTATAGTATTTTTTGAGCAGTGTTCATCCTAGGCTCCCTCCGCTCAAGCGGTGGAGCAGCCTAGGTAGGTCGCTTTGTGAGGCGCTCCCACTTCCACTGTCCTTGGTTGCCGTGTCGTTAAGGTCTGGAGTTTGGTTGGGTGGTTAGTTACAGCCTTATACCAGGCGGTCGGTGGTAGTCACTTACGGCATTATACCAAGCGGCCGGTGTCTGTCGGCTACAGCCTTATTCTGAGCGGCCGGAGGTAGTCGGTTATAACCTAATAAACAGGCGGTCGGTGGCAACAAGTCACATCCTTATACCAGGTGGCCGGTCGGTGGCTGTCAGTTGTAGCCTTATACCAGGCGGTGGGTGTTAGTCAGTTACAGCCTTATACCAGGCTCTGGCACAATTACTGCTGTCTGCCACTTTAAGAGGAATACAGTCAGCCTCCATTATAAGATACATTAAACGTGTAAAATGGACCCTAACGTAACGCCAGCCAGACTGTTGAATACTGGATGTTGACTACAGCATCTGCTGCTTTAACAGTTTCCCATTTTAGCCTCGTATTGTAACTTGCCTGTTATAAGATCACAAGTCTCATTCCACAACGTACAGTTTTAAGAAGGGAGATGTCGGCAATGAACGAAAGGTTTTCATGTGGTAATATGTTATATACATTATTTCCAATACAACTGTATATCCAATACAACTGTAGTTGAAGTTGCTTGTGTGTTCCAATATATTTGTTCTCGGTAATAACATCAGTATCAACCGAATTCGCGTTGGAGACGTAATGCATATTAACATTTTGAAATGTTTGGGGTGTTACGACAATTCGGCTAAATTACAATCGGTCGGTAAAATGTCGTGCTGGTAATGTTTTGGAAACCCAATATCTAATGTCAAATATATTTCATGAAGATGTAAAATATCATATCATTGTGATGCAAAATTGGTTTGTTGAAAAGCTGAGGAAAGATCTTCATTTTAAATCGTGAATGTAGTTGTGTTATTTGTTGGTATTGGCATATTGCAACGTTCGAAGGAATAAGTCATTATGCAATCACCGTGAGATATATTTTCATGAGTTACATCCCAAATCATCTAGATGATGGGTAAATGAAGGGAAACATTTTTTTTTTTTTCGGGTCAGATTACGCTTTTAGAAAAGTCAAAATTGTTGTACACCTTTTGGACCCTGAATTTCCAGACTTTGATGCCACTGTATAACTTCTTAAAATACTCTTCGATTTTAGAAGGTTTTTCGTGAGTCTGTGACATCCTCTTATCCTATTAAGCTAAGGTCATTGCTTAGAAAACGACTTGCGTCCGCCACTAGCAAGTGGTTAAATATAGCTCTCCACTTAGATAATTTAGGGTTTGAAGTCCACACGCGTTCTGCGTTATGAAGGGAAACCAGAGTTGCCCCTCATAACGCATGAATACGTTTTCTATTCTTAACGGTCTCGGTCTAATTAAATATGAACCACCTGACTCGTGTTTAGGAACGTCGGGTCCACTCCTCCAACACTTTGGAGTTGATTCTCTCTCTCTTTCTCTCTCTCTCTCTCTCTCTCTCTCTCTCTAAGCTGGTGGGATGTCTGATCATTACGAGGTGGAAATTAGCGTTGTGGGTACTTAAGTAGAGGCTTTAGGAAAGGAGGAAATGGTATCTGGTAGAAGAAAGAGTAGTGAAAGTGAGCCAGCTTGGAAAAGAGGCTTGTGTGAAGAGATACCAGGAGATATTGAGGGTAGAGTGGTAGAGAGTGAGAGTAGATGAAGGTAGGGGAGTGGATGAAGACTGGGAGGTTTTAAGGGAAGCAGTGCTGGCATGTGGGGAAAGAAGTGTGTGGCATGCGGAAGGAAGGAGGTGGACAGGTGAAAAGGGGCAGTGAGTGTTGGGATGACGAAGTCAAATTGCTAGTGAGAGAGAGAGAAGAGGTATGTGGGCGTTATTTGCAGTGGAGCAGTAAAAGTGACTGGGAGATGTACAAGAGAGAGACAAGAGATCAAGAGGAGGGTGCAGGGGTTGAAAAAGAGGGTAAATGAGAGTTGAAGTATCGGTAAACTTTAGGGAGAATGAGATCATGTTTTAGAAGGTTATTAGTGTGAGAAAGAGAACAAACGAGAACATCGGTGAAGGGGGCAAATGGGGAAGTGGTAACAAGTGGTAATGAGGTAGAGTTGGAGTGAGTATTTTGAAGGACTGTTGAATGTGTTTAATTATAAGGTGGCAGATTGCGGGATGTTTGGGTTAGGGAAGTATGCAAAGCGAGTCATGGCAAGTGGTTTGGGGAAAAGAGAAGAGGTGGTGAGAGCCTTGCATAACACAAGATGTGGAAAGACAGCTGGAATGGAAGGTACTGATATTGAATTTCTTGATAAAAGAGGATGTGTTGTTGATTGGTCAGGTAGGATTTCTAGTGTACGTATGAATCGTGGTGAGGTGCCTGAGGATTGGAGGAATGCCGGTACAGTGCCATCGCTTGAAGGCATGGGTGACAAATGTGAACTTGTTGCTTTAAAGTTCATTATTTCCTCGCTTTTGCTTCGAGTGCAGCCTCGAAGCTGGAGGAACTCCATTTAAGGAATCGTGGGTTTGTGAAATGTATAATGATACATTTGTATACATTCATATTTCAAACGCAGATTGGATAGGTCAAATAACATTCTTATCTTAACAAAACGGCTAGATCAGGTGAAGAACAATGGCAACCCAGTCTTAGACGAAGCCTTTGGGAACGGGTGTGTTAGAGCGAATAGGGAGAACATTATACATTCCACGTTCTGAGACCCTGGTACTGTCCTGTGGTATCGTGTGTGTGGACAGTGCGGCCGTGTGGTGTTGAAGGAGCGAAGCATTTCTCGCAAGACATTGCCTTCATTATGCAGGTCGAGCATAAGTCTGACAAGATGGGTGGTTCGAGGGTAGGGGGGTGGTCATTGATGTGGACATGGAGAGACGTTAGGTCAACATGACTGCAGTCGTAGGTGAGTGGTTGACACTTGTACAGACATCCTGCCTCAATGTGAGAGGATAGATAAGATAGATAGATAGATAGAGAGGGGGGGGGTTGTGAAGGGTTGTATGATGTAGTTGTTGTTATATGTCACTGATGCAGTGCTGGTGTTGGATGTCACTGATACAGTGTTGTTGATGTTTGATGTCACTGGAGTAGTGTTGACACTGTACATCACAGATGTTGTGTGGATCCAACTGTGATTCATTTCCTTTTTCACATGGCCGACCGTGGGGCTGGTGCTGCTGCTCTGCCTTTCATCTATGGTTCTTTACAGGTCGAGGCGCCTTTGATACTTGCATAGATCTGGGATGAAATTTATTAAAAAAAGGTTTTTGCCCTTCAGTCAATCAATGAGTGAGATTTGATATTCGGTTTATACAGTATAGTATTTACTAATATCCATGTTGGTTCTGTTATCCTCACAATTCGATTGTGTCCTCACTTGGTTGGTACAAAAGTTATATTGAATATTACTGTATAACAGGAGGTTACAAAGCTTCTCTGTCACAGAGAGAAGCGATACTGTAAACGTTAAGTTCCTTCCTCGGCCTTCCCAATGCCCCTATGGTCTCTGTCAACAACTTCCTTATACATTCGGTTTAGTAGTGCATCAGATAACATATTATTCATGGCTATCCCACTTAATCGCTTAAAAGTTTGCTTTATATTTTTTTCTCGCAACAAGAAAAAAGATAGATAAGTAATGAAAACTGGAAAAAGTATATGACGTAGTAATCCTTTCCATTATGGCTCCTGAAATACGTAAAAAACTCTTGTTTCAATGCTCCGCTGGGTGAGGGTCAATAGGGGTGGATGAATACGGAATAGATAACTGAGAGTGGTACTGCTTTCCTATTGGTGCATGGCAGTGACATGCAAGATTCGTATCTCGCAACTTTCCCCGTGATTCGTCGCGGTTTCGTGCTCCACTATCAATAGCACCGTCTCTCCCGCTTCCTCACCCACGATTCTTGAGCTCCTCCACCCGCCTTCCATTCCCGATCACTCCTTTACCGCCCACACCACAGTATTCCATCTGCTGGTAAGGCTATGTGTGTATATATATATATATATATATATATATATATATACACACCTTCAGACTCGGTCGTCCGAGATTCACGGAACAGAGCAAGGTATTAGCGAACTTTTTCTTTTTTTCTGTTGACTGTGCACGCTACACTATTCAAACTTAACAGACGTCAGCAAAGCTGCTACACAGCACTCTCAGCTGTGTGTGTGTGTGTGTGTGTGTGTGTGTGTGTGTGTTCCAAAGTTATATCCAAAGAAGCTTTTCATTCTTTCGCCACAATGGCGTATTGTATACACTGAGATTCCACGAGTGTCCTTACGCTCGTGTGGTAAAGATCCTGGCGCTAATAGTCATGTCCACTGAATGTGCTGGAGGATTGCGTGTTGCTAAAGACGTTGGTGTTAAGGTCTATATATATATATATTTCTCTCCGCATACGGCAGATAAATGATGGGCATCTGGAGGTGACGTCCTGTGCCATTTTGCCGCCGAAGTAACTGATCATTACTTCGCCTTCATTTGTTTCATGTCTACAAATATCACGCCGTTTTTATTTTCGATGTTTTTCTAAGTTTATCTAGCTTCCCGACGAGACTTTCTCCAAAGGATTGTCGAGAAATTTTCATTTGCTGATTCTTTTTTCCTTTATTTCCCAAGTTTTCCTCCTTGTCTTTCGCTGACGTCAAGGATTTTTCTTTCTCTTTCCGTCTCCCGACAGCCGTCAGCTGGAGTGAAGCGTAATGTGGATGGATGAACGAGGCAGGTACATTATAGCAAAGACTTTTAGTTTACGGCAAAATTGCTATAATCTCTTTTACCTCCAGGAAACTATGCCTATATATATATATTACGGTTAGATTTCTATAGTTTCTTTTCCATCAGGAACTAGTCCTATCTATATCGCAAAGGTGTATCTATATATTTTCTTAGAGCCGAAGTTAGATACAAACAGAGACCGATATTCTATGCTCGGATCTTATAAGTGGAAATTATTACAAGGCATCTGGCACTAGATTAACTGCTTCACATTACGCACTCTACATATAGCGAAAATGTAGACTGTAGAAAAATCCATCCATCCAAATAGCCACAACACATCACTCGGGATAACCAGTATATAATCCTTCACTTGACTGATAGGTTTGCCCAAGGGGCTGTTCTTTCCACAGACAGCTTGTGATGTCCCTGCCTCACGCGAACACTTAGTGTGAGTGATCCACACGTCTCTCGAGATTCCTTTGGGCCAGCCTTAAGGTAAGAGGCATAGAAGCTCAGGCAAGGGATAATGCTTTGTTTGTTTGTGTATGTATGTGTGTGTGTGTGTGTAAGTTAGTCACTCGTCCTGTTGAAGAATGCTCCCTGGGATCTCGTAGCCATCGGCATACGCCACTACCTGTCCGCTGGGCTTTAAATGTGCAGTATGTAAATATCAGGAATCTAGTTCAGGATGTTATTCCTCAAGGAAAGGTACTAATGAGAATCACAAATTGAAGTCTCATGACAATGATGCTATTGTGTAGCGTAGCTTCCCTTACAAAACAGTTTTCTTCTTGTTCTTGTTGTTCGTTGTTCTTCTTTCCCTTTGAATTGAGTTTTCAAAACTGAACAAAGGGGCTCGTTATTAGCGACAAGTAAAGAAATGCTCTCACACTGGGTCTTACTCAAGAACATACCGAGAGATTCGGGTTATGAAGAGCGAACGGCGTAAGCACCCGTGTTGTTGAAGGATGATTCTAATTATCCTGGGGAAACGGTCACGTCCCAATTAACAGCTGAAGTTGGTAAACGTAGGTACTGAAAAGTGTAACAAAAACGCATCTTCATTTCGAATGATGATTCATTTTTCTCTCTAAGCTGGAGAGACTCCAGCCACGGACAAAATTCCACATCAAAGCCGGGCCTTGATTGAAATATAGAGAGGGTTATGAAAGGGAATAAGAAGAAGGAACGAGGGAAAAGTATTCACGAATTTTTGGAGGATGTGAAAAACCTGTCTTTTAAGATGTGCCAAGCCTCTTCCTGTTGTAATATTATGAAAAAAAAATAGATGGAACACGTCTATTCATTAGCGTAGCATCACGAAAAGAATAGACAGGCTATGAAAAAGAAGTGTTTTGATCGTCAACTTGTTAAAAAAAAGAAAGGATGTGACGTTCGCGCGTGGAGCACGTAAATGATTTAGTCTCCCGTGACACATGACATCCCAAAGAAAATGGATATTTCTTTTACCCACTCTTCTTGATACAGCGTATCAATATCTATCTATCTGTCTGTCTATCTATCTATCTATTCGTATCTTATTTCGTTTGGGATATTACGTAAAAAAAGGTCAACGTGAAAATACTGACGCTTATTCACTTGTTTTTTTCTTGTTAGAGTAAATTCGCATTTTCTGAACTGATTTGATGTTCTGGAGGACTTGCCGTTGAGACATTCGCTACACGACAGGGCTATCGCGTAGCGCTCACCGCAGGAAAATCAAAGTTAGGAAAAGAACGGTTCGCGTGAGTTGATACGTTTTGTCAAGTGTTATTTGTGTAAGATTGGCGAGCCTGCATATGTACGCTTGTGGGGCGAAAGCCAAAGCCATACGTATGGGTGAGTCAGAAAGAAGACAAAACAGTCTGGCGTCCAAAGGAATGGAACTCGAGAGCCGCTGAAGGGCTAGCTCACCTGCGCGGCCGCCAGTGAGAGAGAGAGAGAGAGAGAGAGAGAGAATCCTTACACGAGGAAAATTGGGAGAATTTGAACATGTGGATCTATCATCACCATCGCTACACATAAACACAGGGACATTATACAAATCCACAGAGTGGTTGTGTCTGGTGAAGTGGCGGCGGTGGTGGTGGTGGTGGTGGTGGTGGTAGGTGGTGAAGAGACAGGGACAGGCGGTCGTTGTTGTTTGTGGCGGCGGTGGTGGTGGTGGAGGAGGTGAACGACCTCCGCTCTGTGTCCCTGGAACAGAAGGGGCGTGGCTGACCACACTTAAAAGATTGTGGTTTACAATATCACGTCCTCCTTCCTGCCGATCTGAGCCAGCTCACTTTCATTAGCAGTCATGGAGATGGTATCCTCTCCCTGCGAGCCGCAAGGATAAGTTAGATAACCCATCAAGAATAACAATTGAAGATAACCCATCAAGGATAACAGTTAAAGATAACCCAAACAAGAATTTCGGACTCTTTAGTTTAAGGATGTGGTGTTTGTTACAATTCTGACTCTAATACTTACAGATAACCCAAACTCGACAGTTTAGGGATGTGGTGTTTATCGTTTTCCTTGGGACTTTATCACTTTAAGTAATAAAGACTCTTCATTTTAGGGAATTGGTGTTCGTTATCAATTGCACACTTAAAAAAAAAAGACACATCCGAAGAGGAATCTTAAATTCGTCACACGGTCACGAGAACTTGAGGAGATCCCGGGCGACTGTGTCTGGTTCATTCAACTCTTAAGCTCTTCCCTGGGATCTCCCCATCTTTCGGCTCTTCCAAGAATTAGGTTTCGACGCGGCTGGTTTGGACTTGTCTGTGTTCGTTCTTTATAGCTGTGCTTTCTTATACAGTATACAGAGTCCAAGAGCTTGGTAACACTGGCAGTATATAGGTAGAATATACTTTATCGCAGTTTCCTGCGTTTGCGAGGAAGCGCCAGGAACAGGCGAAGAAAGGCCGCATCCGATGGCATCCACTCTCCAGCTGTCATGTGTCTTGCATCGAAACCACAGCTCCATATCCACAACCAGACCCCACAGACCTGTCTATGGTTTCCCCCTGGCTGCCTCACGTGTCCTGGTTCAGTCCATTGGCAGCGGGTCGGCCCCTGTATACCACATCGTTCCAATTCTTTCTATCCCGTGCACGCCTTTCACCCTCCTGCATGCTCAGGCCCCGACTCGAAATCTTTTTCATTCCAGTCTTCCAAGTCCAATTTTGTCTCCTTCTTCTTCCCTCCACTTCTGACACATATATATTCCCTTTTTCAACCTTTCCTGGCTCATTTTCTCCATATATCCAAACCAATTTCAGCACACCCTTTTCAGCTCTCTCAACCACTTTCGTTTTATTACCACACCTCTCTCTTGCCGTTATGTTACTTACTCGATCAAACCAACTTGTGCCAAATATTATTCTCGTACATTTACTTTCCAGCATATCCTCCCTCCTCCGCACATGCTCATCTATAGCCCATGCCTCGCATCCACATAACATTGTTGGAACTACTATACCTTCAAAGATACCCATTCTAACCCTTCCAGAAAACCACCCCTCATTCCACATATTCTTAAATGCCCGCAGAACTTTCGCCCTCTCGCCGACCCTGTAACTCTTCAGCTTCCATGGTTCCATTTGCAGCAATGTCCATTCGCAGATCTCTCAAACACTTTAATTCCTCCAGTTTCTCTTCATTCAGAATCACACCTCGTCTAACTTGTCCCTTTACCTTGCTAAACCTAATAACCTTGTTTTTGTTAACGTTTACTCGAAGATTTCTTCCTTTCACTCGCGCTTCCAAACTCGGTCACCAACTTCTGCAGTTTTTCACTTGAATTTACGTGCTGTATCGTCAGCAAACAACAACCGACTCGCTTTCCAGGCCTCCCCTCATTCCTTACAAACTGCATACTCGCCCCTCTCTCCAAGACCCTTACCACTTACCGCTCTCACCGCCCCATCCAATAACAAACTGAATAGCCATAGTGACGACACACACACACACACACCCTCTTGCCGCCAACCAGCCTTCACGAGGAACCATTCACTCTCTTCTCTTCCCACTCGTAAACAAGCCTTACGCCCTTGAAAAAAATCTTCTCTCTCCTTCTAGCGGCTTTCCTCCCACACCATATATTCTTAAAACCATCCACAAGGCATAGCTATCAACTCTATCACATGCTTTCCTCAGATCCATATATGCCACATACAGATCCTTCTGTTTCTCGCGATATTTTATCACACACGTTCTTGAAAGCAAACACTGATCCACACATCCTCTACCACATCTAAAACCA
The DNA here is from genome assembly GCA_038088735.1 of Panulirus argus. Lineage (NCBI taxonomy): Eukaryota > Metazoa > Arthropoda > Malacostraca > Decapoda > Palinuridae > Panulirus > Panulirus argus. The sequence goes on from JAYMFT010152399.1 coordinate 12,229, forward strand.
AACTGTTCCTCCCCACTTTGATGTTCTGTACATGCCTTCACCCTCTCAATCACTACTTTCCCACATAACTTACCAGATACACTGAACAAACTTGTACCTCTGTAGTTTGAACACTCTCCTTTATCTCTGTTACCTTTATGCAGTGGAACTATACATGCATTCCACCAATTCTCAGGCACCTCACCGTGTTCCATACATACATTGAAAATCCTAAGTAACCAATTAACAACACAGTCACCCCCTTCCTTAAAGAAATTCAACTGCATTACCATACATTCCACACACATTCAAACACCCCAGCCTGAGCCTTCGAGGAGGATGAGCACTCCCTGTTTGCCTCCTTCCTCTGTTTCAATCTTTAGAAA
>JAYMFT010152410.1:0-12593 GCA_038088735.1 Panulirus argus
CCCCCCTCTCTCTCTCTCTCTCTCTCTCTCTCTCTCTCTCTCTCTCTCTCTCTCTCTCTCTGTCTCTCTCTCTCTCTAAGAAGAAAGAGAAGATGGAGTCTAGTAGGGAGTGCTCATCCTCCTCAAAGGCTCAGGCTTGGGTGTCTAAAAATGCATGGATGTAACCAAGATGAAAAGAGAGATAGGTAATATGTTTGAGTAAAGAAACCTGGATCTTCTGACGAAGTGAAAGAAAGTTCAGGGGTAAAGGGGAAGAATAGTTTGATGTTTGGAAATGTCTTAGGAGTAAAGTCAAGGATTGATGAGAGGACAAGAGCTAAGGAAGGAGTAGCACTAATCCTGAAGCAGGTGTTGTGAGAGTGTGTGATAGAGTGTAAGGAAGCAAATTCTAGGTTGATATGGGTAAAAATGAAAGTTAATGGCAAGAGATGGGTGATTATTGGCACTTATGCACTTGGCCAAGAGAAGATGAATCATGAGAAGCAAGTGTTTTGGGAGCAGATGAGTGATTGTGTCAGCAGTTTTGATGAAAGAGATTAGATATTTGTGATGGGTGATTTAAATGCAAAGGTAAGTAATGTGGCAGTTGAGGGTATAACTGGGAGGCATGGGTTATTCATTATTACGAATGGATATGGTGAACAGCTTATGGAGTTGTGTGTAGAAAAAGGATTGTTGATAGGGAATACTTGGATTGAAAAGAGGGACGTACTCAAGTATACGTATGTAAGTATGAGAGATGGTTAGCAATTATTATTAAAGTATATATTAATTGATAGGTGTGTAAAAGAGAGACTTTCGGATGTAAATGTACTGTGAGGGGCAGCCAGTGGGACGATTGATAACTGTCTTGTGGAGGTGAGGATGAAGATTTGTAGAGGCTTTTGGAAAAGAGGAAAGTGTCAGTGAGAAGGGAGTGGAGAGAGTAAGTGAGCTTGGAAAATAGACTTGTATGAAGAAATACCAGGAGAGACTGGGTGCATAATAGTAAAAGGTGAGAGTATATGTGGGTGTGTAAGACAAAAGGTGAGAGTATATGAAGTAAGAGGAGTGGGTGAGGAATAGGAGGTATTTAGGGAAGCAGTAGTGGCATGCAAAAGGTAGGAGGTAGGCAGATTAGAAAGGATAGTGAGTGGTGGAATGAAGAAGCTGCTAGTGAAAATGAAGAGAGAAATATTTGGGTGATACTTACAGGTAAGGAGTGGAAATAATTGGATGTTTAGAAGAAAGTGGCAGGAAGTCAAGAGGAAGGTGCAGAGGATTGAAAAAGAGGGCAAATGAGAGTTAGGAAGGGCATGTATCAGTAACTTTAGGGAGAATAAGATGTCTTGAAGAGAGATACATAATATGTGAAAAACAAGAGAACAAATGAGAACATTGGTGAAGGGGGCAAAAGGGGAAGTGCTCACAGGTAGTGATTAAGTGAGGAGGAGATGGAGTGAGTATTTTGAAGGACTGTTGAACATGTTTGATGATAGATTGGCAGATGTAGGGTGTTTGAGTCAGAGCGGTATGTGCGAAATGAGAGAGTTGTAGAGTAATTTGGTGAAGAGAGACAAGGTGGTGAAAGCCTGACGTAAGATGAAATGTGGCAAGGCAGCTGGAGTGGATGATATTGTTGTTGAATTTATTAAGAAAGAGGATGACTGTGTTGTTGATTGATTGGTAAGGATTTTCAGGGTATTTATGGATCATGGTAAGGTGCCTGAGGACTGGCAGAATGCATGTATGGTGCCAGTGCATATGAGCAAGGGGGATTAAGGAGAGTGCTCAAACTACAGTTTTAAGTTTATTGAGTGTACCTGGTAAGTTGCATGGTAGGGTATTGATTGAGAGTGTGTAAGCATGTATAGAGCATCAGGTTAGGTAGGAGCAGAGTGGTTTTACAAGTGGTAAATGATGTGTGGATCAGGTGTTTGCTTTGAAGAATGTGTGTGAGAAACACACAGAAAAACAGATGGATTTGTATTTGTCATTTATGGATCTGGAGAAGGCATATGAAAGGGTTGATAAAGATGCTTTGTGGAAGGTCTTAGGAGTATAAAGTGTGGGAGAATAGCTGCTAGAAGCATTGAGAAGTATTTATCAATGATATAAGGCTTCTGAATGAGAAGGAAGAGGGGAGAGTGAATGGTTCCAAGTGAAGGTTGATCTACAGCAGGGATGTTTGATATCACCATGTATGCTCAATTTGTTTATGGATGGGGTGGTGAAGGAGGTGACTGTGAGACTCTTGGCGAGAGGGGCAAGTATGCAGACTGTGGGGGATGAAAGGGCCTGGGACATGAGTCACATGTTGTTTGCTGATGATACAGCACTGGTGGCAAATTCAAGTGAGAAACTACTGAAGTTGGTGACTTAGTTTGGAAGAGTGAGTGAAAGGAGTAAGTTGAGAGTAAATGTGAATGAAAGCAAGGTTATTAGGTTTATCAAGGTTGAGTAACTGGTTAGTTGGGGTATGAGTTTGAATGGAGAAAACTAGGAGAAAATGAAGTGTTTTAGATATGTGAAAGTGGAAATGGCAGCAAATGAAACCATGGAAGTGAAAGTGGGTGATAGGATGGGCGAGGCGGTGAAGTTTCTGGGAATGCTGAAAAATATGTGTAAAGAGAATGTTATTTGGAAGGTCAGAAATGGATATGTTTGAAGGAATAGTAGTCCCAACAACATTATATGGATATGAGGCATGGGCTATAGATAAGGCTATGCAAAGGAGGGTGGATGTTTTGGAAATGAAATGTTTGAGGACAGAATGTGGTGAGAGGTGATTTGATTGAATAAGTAATGAAAGGGTATGAGAGATTTGTGGTAATAAAAAGAGTGTGGTTGAGAGAGCTGAAGAGAGTGTACTGAGATGGTTTGGACATATGGGTAGAATGAGTGAAGAAAGGTTGACAAAGAGGATATATGTTATCAGAGGTAGAGGGAACAAGGAGATTGGTGAGACCAAATTGGAGATGGAAGGATGGAGTGAAAAACATTTTGGGTGATTGGAGCCTGAACATGCAGGACAATGAATGGCATTCATGGGACAAAGTGAATTCGAAGGATGTGGTATACTGGGGTCATCGTGCTGTCAATGGGCTGAACCAGGGTATGTGAAGCATCTGGTGTAAACTAGAGAGAGTTTTGCCTGGCCTGGTTGTGGATAGGGAGCTGTGGTTTTGGTGCATTAAACATGACAGCTAGAGAATGGATGTAAGCAGATGTGGCCTTTCTTCGTATGGTGGTACCTTGCTACTGCGGGAAATAGCACTCAAGTATGAAAAAGAAAAAAATGTTTGTTAAAGAGCATGTCAGTAAAATTAAACAACTGGAGGTTGCATTTAGCATGTGTACTCAATTAGGAAAGGATAGACAAAAACCAGCAGGATTGTATATTAGCATTTGTTTTAGCAAGTATCCCTTTATAAAGATAACTGTTTTACCTAAAAAGTTCCACAAAAAGTCCATGGCTTTCCCTCTAATGCTGCAGCAGCCCAGTGTTATATTACTCTTTCCAACATTTTGAACATAACTAAGTCCCCAAGCCCTGTGTTTTCTTTCATGTAGGTGAATGTTTCATAGTTTCTGGCATCATTTTGTCACCACGATGTGCTCTAAAAGGCAACAGGTTAAAGATTTGAAAAGCTGGGCCCATCAGCATACATATTGTTATAAAAAATGTTAGAACCTATATTGAAATGGTCGTAGATTATATTTTTTCATGGCTCTTCATGTAGATACCATTGCAGAAACAGACCTAATTTATTCCAGTGAGCGACATGTGAGTAACCACTTCAAATTTTTCCATTTGTATATTAACATTCTTTGTACTGTTAATGAATAACAGCTTTCAACAAAAATTGCTATATTTTTATTCTGCTTTCATTGTACTATATGATGAGTAAGGTAGCACCAGAAATTAATCTCTTAGGAAAAGAATCTTCCCTTTGTTCCTCCTCTTGTTCCTACTTTTCAAAAGGTATGATACAGGAAGGGAAGTTTTCTAGTCCCTCCATCACTGACATACAGGAGATTTATGGGTAAGCATTCTTTCTTTCATATATCTTGGGATAAATACATACTTCAAGCCCCATCAGTCCCTTCTGTCTTTCTGAGGCTCCTACAGCACTTAGGAAGCTCTCCACTTTCACCAATTGGAACCATAGATCGTAAAGTGTTATGATGCTGTGTGCACATCAATGTGCAGAGATTGCAGGGCAATTGATTTGTAAGTGCTTGGTCTTTTTGTTGTGGTAGTTGCATCATGAGCATGAAGGGTCTTGGGATATGTTGAAATGGTGTTTATAGAGATGTTGTCCAGAGTGAAAACGTGAGAATCTGACTCTTGTTTGTCTGGGGAGTGTAGTTTCTGATGGGTGTTTGCCTAGTTGGATGGAGTCTGAGGTGGGAGTGTGGATGTTTGGTGTTTTATGAGGTATTTAAGTGCTTATGTATTTTTTCTGTTATATCTGATGGGGGTGGGAGGATCTGTGAGTAGAAGCTGCTCAAGCATGAGGCAGTAGTAGGCCTTTTATTGTAACATGAGGGTTGGTGGTTAGCTTTGGGTGGGTGGGGGGGGGGCATCTATTGCTGTTGCATAGAATTGAGTGTGGAGCATATTAAGTTAGGACTGTATTGGGAGGAACTTTATTTCATCTTGAAGGTTTTTGGTTTTTATGGTTGGTAGACAGCCAATGATTGTTTTGAGTTCACTATTTTGTGTGGTTTGCAGCTTTGTTATATTTGCTTCAAAGAGGACAGTCATCAGAAGAAAATGCTCAAGAATATTTATTTTAGTGGCGTGAACAGCTTCTTTAATTACAAATAGGCACTGACCAGCTATTCATCTTCACGATCAATAAAATGCAATATGTATAATGAAGACTGGGTACATTGTTTGTTGCAAAAGTTTTTGCTTATGATGAAAAGTCAAGATGTAGTCTGTTTATGCTGTAGTTTTTATTTTTCAGAAAGCAGTTTTGCTTAGAATGCTAATTATCAAGCTTTTTTCCATTTTTTAACTAGAGCAAAACTTGCTAATGTTAGATTTTAGCAAGTCTCTGTTAATTGTTTCTTGACATGTAGTCAACATTTTGAATGTTTTATTTGGTAAAACCAGAATTTAGTTGCCCTATTCTGTAGAGGGGTTCTTAAATGTGGATGGTTTATCTGGAGTATCATTATTCCAGAAAAGATTAACTAGGTGTTGTGAATCCAGGCTGATATTCACTGGGTAAAGAACAGGATAAACCTATTTGGATCATGATATACAGGTTGACACATAAAAACAGATCTTTCTGTTGATAATGGAACTGGCTGTTGTCCAGCATCAGTGAACATTGCAAAGGATTTTTGACTAAATCAGAATCTGGATTTGCAATAAAAATTTTCCTATTTTTCCTCATCCTTCTCCAGACTCAGGAAAATAGTTTCACTGATGCTAGACCTTAAGTTAGAAATTAGAGGTGGTAAAGAAATAGAGAAAAAAAGGGAAGGATTAGTTTTATATTTGCTAAGAAGGTGGAAAGCTAGCCATTTAAAAGGGGAGGGCATTGTTGTAAAGAAAAATATGAGTGGGTAAAGAGTTCCAAAGCTTAGCAGTATAAGTAAAAAAAGATCACAGCAGCCTATATGTGAGTTCCCAATGACCACAAAGTAATCATGTGAAGCAATTGCTTGCCAGTTGTTGTGAGGTTGGCTGATTGGTCATTTGGGCTTTAAGCCTGTCAACTGCTAGGGTCATTAAGGCCATCAAGGTCATGTTATAACCAATACCTGAAAAAATCTTTAACTCCTTATTCAGGTTTTCAGTATAATTCTAAGATAAAGAAATTACTCAAAAAACTGCCTTTCAAGCGCAAAATCCAAAATGATATCTAATCTAGAAAGAAGGACCAGCTGCATGGCATAGGGAAAGTGGGCAAGCAGCATCATTTGATGGCCAGATGTGAAATTACTGCAGGTTTCAAGCTCATTTTCTCTATTACTTGTGAATTAATCCATCCAGCTCAATTTCATTATGCTATATCATAACAATATTTTGGTTTAACAGCTTATACTTAATACTAGAGATAGTAAGATTAACTGAGGATTTAGTAGTTTCAATGAAAAATAATCCTCTACAGTACATTTATGTTCACATAATGAAAAAAAAATTTCTTTCCATGCATCCATTCATGTAGAAATATATTTAAAATATTTAGGAACATTATATGGTTATTTTTACTCGTTTCATGTTCAGCTCTTGTTTAGAATTAGATTCATCAAGAATTACTGTAGTCCATTTCTAGTTGGAATTATGTAAGAACAAATAAATGTAGGAGAGGGAACATGATGAAAAGTTATCCATATAACAAAAATATATATTTCTTTTACAACACTTTTTTGGTCATTCTTAAATTATGTTCTAAATCATTTTATTGTGAGGAAACTGAATGCTTTATGTAGTTGTCAAGTATCTAATGATCGTAGATAACCTAATAAGATTGGCAGAACTTTGAAAATGCAAGAAATTATGTGGAAAACTATTAGTAAGAGAACATAAGAATATAAGATTTTTCTTTGGTTTTAGTTAGGTAAGGTTTGGATAGTTTCATACCTCATTAAGCCATATCAGTCCTGATTTAAGTGCCTTGAATTTCAAGATCTAAGGATCAAGCCTGTGCTGTTCTTGAATTTCAAGATCTTAGGATCAAGCCTTGGCCATTGTGGTATGAATGAATACTGGCTAATCCAAGAAGGCAAACCACAGGCCTTAAATCACTGATTTCATGTGAGTCAAATGCAGCTTAAGATCCAAGGAAAATGATCAGTGCTGGCCTCTGCTTTGTGACATGGTTCCAGGAAATTGTTCTTAGGGTACAGAACAGGAAATTACTTTTTTGCCTGTGGACAGAACCCACTGAGTATCAGACAGAGCACCTACTCATAGGGGGTCAGACCCTTTTACCCCCTGAGTAGGATTTTACCCTCTCTGACCACCATGATATCTATGTAGACATCTAATGCTTGTCCACCAAGACCCAGCAACCTTGCAACAAATCACCCAGGCCTCTGACTTCACTGATGCAGAGCTTGTGGGTGGCACCTCTCAGCAACTGACCAAAATTACTCATTTGTTCACACTTCCATAGTGCATTTGTATTGACAGTTCATGATTTCATCAGTTTATTTTATTTATTTATTTTTTTTCATTCTATAGCCTTTACTTCTGCTTTCATTTGTCAGATCTATAGACTTTTCTTTTGACTGTGTTCGATGATATGACATGGAACTAACTGTACTGTATCAATTTTTTGAGCATATTTGGTAGCTACACTACTCAGGTGTTAGTTACAACGGATTACTTTACTTTGCTGATTTTGCTTATATATATATATATATATATATATATATATATATATTGTTGTTTAAATATATGTTTATTCTTGCACCTTTCACTATGCTATTGTCCAGAATCTCAGTTCCCACAAGATGATGTTCAACCAATAAATATTCCACTGGATACAGTAAAGATAATTGTGAGGAAGAGGGGCCAACATGTGTGGACTGGATGTTGCAAGTGCCTTTTCTTTAGAAATACTATAGCTCTTTGCTTAAGATTATCTAATAAAAAGATTAGGCATAGTTGTTATATAATTTCTTCCAAATTAAGAAAGGCCAAGCCACTGGTGGTGGGGATGGCCTCTCATTCTGGCCTCCCTGCTCCTTACGTAATTCCTTTTGTAAGCACTCTTTAAGCCTGCTTATTTCTTCACATTTCTCATGTTATTCTTCTTCATTTTTTTCACCACCAAATGAGAATGATAAGAGTTCCACCTCATCATGTAGGTCATGCAATAATCTACATATTTTTTGGAGTCATTGTGTATTTTTTTACTGGTAGTTTGAAAGCAGGGCACCTATAATGGTGGTTGTAGGGGTAATAAGAAGAGCAAAATTTTTTCTTGTGCTTACTGGTAATGAAAATTTCTTGTACAAGAAGTCAGCTGGATATTTAAACAGATGTGGGTAAAGCCATATTGTGATATGACAGTGGAAGAAATCTTCTTTAGATTGTCAGATAACAATAGGAGCACTTTAACAGTTAATGCATGTCTCTGTTCCTTCACTGCAGTTCTCACAAAAATCTTATGTAACACTATTCTTTCCTCAAACTATGGAATTCAGATTCTATATCTGTATCCCTAAATTATTTGTGAAGTTCCTCGTTGTTTCCTATGGGTACTTTCTTTTGATGAAGTGGATCTGCTGCTTTTTCATAGGTACTCACTTTTTCATTACATATTGCATCTTGGACAGAGCTTCACACGAAGTATATTCTGTTTATTTTGAGACTGTGACTCAGATCTGTCTGTAATATTACAACAGTGCTTTTGACCATTGTGTTTCCATTGATATGCTGTTCCAAAATAGCCAATTAACACACTGTAGAAATTGAGTCTACATTTTTTGGGGAGCCAAGCAGATCCCAATTTAACCAATCTGTTGCTTATACTGTACTGCATTTAAAGTATCAACTCTGAGAACTTTTACATCATTGTGATTGGCTAGCCTTATCAGTACAGTATTTTATCCAGTCTAATTGTTCTTGTTTTGCTGTCAAAAGTATTTTGTTATAGATCTGGCTTTCTTAGAGCACTGCATATTTTCCGAACAATTAAGAAGAATTTGTTAGTCACTGTTTTCTTCAAGGTGTGCTGACTGAAGGATGCCTATTGTACTGTTAAATCAGATTTTAGCTGACTGTCACATGTAGGGCTCAGATCCAATTTCATTTATCAGCCCTCTCTTCTGTTTTTGCATACTCCTGGGAAGATTTCATCTATATATTTTTTCTATGAATTTTATCACAAGTATGCTACTCTTAAGAAAGATGGAAATTGGAATAGATTTTTAACCTTTGAGAGCACCTTTAAAGTGTACCAGAGTATAGCGAGACTGTAACGCTGATATTTGTATCCACAGGTCAGCATGATACTTGTGGCTCAGCAGAGGGGTGGGAACTGCTGACGTTGTACACCCAGAAACACTCTGACACCATGCTGCACTTGCTCCTCTCCCCTTCAGCTTCCACTAAGCCACAGCTTATCTATACCTTGGTGAGTCACCCAATGATTATTAATTTTTCAGGCTGTCATAAGGTGATATCTGTTTCTGCTTGACTCTTCATATAAGAAGGATAATCAGAAAGTAAGTAGCTGCTCATGCATGTCCTCATTTCTGAGATGTCAGAAAAATAGTGTCTCATTTTCCCTTCTTCACTTGTGATTGCCATTCAGAAATAGGATGACTATTTGTATGACATTTGCTATCAGAGTGCATAGCCCTTTCATGCTTTATTGATCGTAAGTTTAACCCCTTTAAGGACATTAAAGTCATCTCCCACAGATATTAGCAGTATTTAGAATACTAAAAAATAAAAAATTGAATTGTTTGAAAATTCCAACTATTTAAATGCAGCTTTAGATAGATATTTAAACCTTGGCTCACTGCTAAGGCCTTTAAATCATTTCAAACCACCAGAGTTTAATCAATATATATACTTAGTGTACCCACCACATGATCTTCCCTCTAACTTAACTCTCTGTATATGAAGAATGATTTTTTCCTCTAATATATTCAGAATCACTCTCATGATCTGACATGATTAGATATGATGGGTGGCTGTTTTAGTCGTATGAACCACATATAATCTTATTTGTTTACACTCCCTGGTGGGGTGGGGGGACCCGCATTGGGGAGGTAAGTGCACAGCACCTAACGCCCCTCCACAGTATCTTTCTCTTGGTAACTGAACTTTGCTGATATTTCTGCATGCTAATCAAAGTTTGAGATGACATCTGGCATCAATATATGCCTCTTGTCAATAATGGAAGCATGGAATCCTTCAAAAGCAGGTAGGAAAATTAAGCCAGCAGTTGTGAGGCTTGTCCATAGTGGGGTCCCCTTCACTAATGCCTGGAAAACGAAAGAACAAATGGGAACACCTGTGAAGGAGGAAAATGAGAAATTGGTAACTAGTAATGATAAAGTGAGGAGGAAGTTGAGTGAGTATTTTGAGGGATTGTGGAATGTGTTTGATGATAGGGTGGCAGATGTAGGATGGTTGGGTGGGGATGGAACGTGAAGTGAGAGGATCTTGAGAGTGCTTTGGTGAATAGAGAAGAGATGGTAAAGGCCTTGCATAATGTGAAATTTGGCAAGGCGGTTGATGTAGATAGTATTGCAGTTGAATTTCTTCAGAAAGGTGATTTTGTTGTTGATTAGTTAGGATTTTCAGTGGATATATAGATCATGATGAGGTGCCTGAGGATTGGAAGAATGCTTTGTATAGTGCCACTGCTTAAAGGCGAGAAGGACACAGGTGAATGTTCATACTACAGAGGTATAAGTTTGCTGAGTGTCCCTGGTAAGTTGTATGGGAGAGTAGTGACTGAGAGGGTGAAGGCATAACCAGAGTATCATAATGGGGAGGATGTTTGGATCAGGTGTCTGCTTTAAAGAATGTGTGAAAATACATAGAAAACAGAAGGATTTGTTTGTGGCATTTATGGATCTGGAGAAAGCATACAATAGGGATGATAGATATGCTTTTTTGAAGGATTTCAAAATAATGGTGTGAAAGAAAAGCTGCTAGAAGCAATGATAAGTTTTCATCAGGAGTATAAGACATGCGTTCAAATAGGAAGAGAAGAAAGTGCGTGGTCTCAAGTACAGGATCGTCTGCAGCAGGGTTGTGTGTTGATACCATGGCCTATTTAATTTGTTTTTAGATAGGGTGTTCAGGGAGGTAAATGCAAGTCTTTGAGTAAGGGATGAGTATGCAGTCTGTAGGGGTTGAGGGGGCCTGGGAAATGTCATTTGTTGTTTGCTGACAACACAGCACTGATGTCAGATTCAGGTGAGAAACTGCAGAAGTTGGTGACTGAGTTTGGAAAGTGTGTGAAAGGAGGAAAATTAGAGTAAATGTGAATAAAAATGAATATTAACATATATTAGTAGATAAGCAAATGACACTGAAGTCCTTCATAAGTGCTGCCTTAGATTCACTCTTAGCCAGACTCTTGCATAACTCCATCTTTTTGAGGCTTAAAATGTTTCCCTTGTGCATCATGTGAGAAATAGATGGTGGTTTTGAGGAGCTGTCAGGCAATTCCTGATGACACTTGAAAGGAGCTGCTGTCCACAGTAGTAATCTAGGGTGCAAAATATACACAAATGTGCAAGACCAGCACACAACTCTCTGCCAGAAAGCACATGGGAGATGATAAACAATTACCAGCACCACAGAACACTAGGAGGTGAATACATTAATCGCTGTGGTGCATGTGTACTTGATTTGAAGTGTTTTTCAGTATCTTTTTGATTTTTTCTATTTTCTTGGATAGTAGCGTGCTGCAAAGTGAAATTGAGAAAAAAGTTATTTTGAACATTTCATTGGCTCAAGATACGAATGACAGAGGTTTTACTGTAATAAGGTTTAACGGGGTAGAGGGCCAGGTTAGTTTGGGTGTGAGTTTGAATAGAAAAAATGTGGAAGAAGTGAAGTGTTTTAGATACCTGGGAGTGAACATGGCAGAAAATGGAAAAATGGAAGTGGAAGTGAGTTATAGGGTGGGTGAGGGGTGAAGGTTCTTTGAGCATTGAAGAATGTCTAGAAAGAAAGGTTATTAACTAGGAATGCAAAAATATGCATGTTTGAAGGTATAGTAGTCTCAGCAATGTTGTTTGGATGTGAGGCATGGACCATAGATGAGGATGTGCAGAGGAGAGTGGAAATGTTGGAAATGAAATCTTTGATGACAAAATGTGGTGTGAGGTGGTTTGATCAAATGAAATATAAGAGGGTTAGTGAGAGTTGTGTTAATTAAAAGAATGTGGTTGAGAGAGCTGAAGATGGTGTGCTGAATTGGTTTGGACATAAGGAAAGGTTGACAAAGAGGATATGTGTGTCAGAAGTGGAGGGACTAGGAGAAATGGGAGACCAGATTGGAGTTGGAAGGATAGAGTGCAAAAATGTTTTGGATTTGGATGATCAGGGCCTGAACATGGAGGAGGGTGAAAGGCATGCATAGGATGGAGTGAATTGTAATGATGTGATATACAGGGTTGATATGATGTTAGTGGACTCACCCAGGACATGTGAAGTGGCCTGGATAAACCATGGAAAGGTCTATGGGGCTTGTTTGTGGATAGAGAGATGTGATTTTGATGCATTACATATGACAGCCAGAGAATGGATGTGAGTGAATATGGCCTTTCTTCATTTATTTCTGGCACTACCTTTCTAATGCAGAAAATGGTTATGAAACATGAAAAAAAAAACTCCAACATATATATTATTTCCATTGAGGTTTTCATTCTTTCGCATATTAGTGCGGACAGAAACAAGCTTTAGGAATCCGCTCTAACAATCAGCTCCTAAGTTACACAAGTACTGCTACATTGCCACATGAGGAAGTGAGGCATAATAAGGGATAACAACACACTGCCCGTCCAATCTATGGCCATGGCCCCTAGTCCCCGGTGTCATGGGGTGCTAAGAATCTCCAGGTTTCAGCCTGACTCTACTGCCAATGAGAGGGAGGGCTCTAGCAGTAGTAGTA